>BJCM01085314.1:0-17039 GCA_018326385.1 Flaveria bidentis
TGGTTTTTAACCATGTTCTCTGTTTTTTTATTTCATTCTTTATATTTTCTTTTGAAGAAATTGATATATTAATGATTTTAGATATCTTCTTTTATTTACAACGTTGAAAACCCATGAATTATAGTACGATTTTCTTTTATTTCTTTTATAAAAACTTTCGAATGCGTCAAACTTTTTTACATACAGTTTAACTCGCTACATGTCAAATGGTCATGGTTGTACATTGCGTTAATTTCAAACGAGCTTGCAATAATATACATTTGCAACTTGCGCCGGTTGCAACACGCCGGGGCAAATTACTAGTTTGAAAAATAAGTGAAACTTGAAAAAGGGAAAACATTATCAATTTTGCTCTCAAGCACTCAACCACTCAACCACTGATGTTTATAAAAAAAATACGTGTGAACATCTCAATCCTTCTTACATTTTGTAGCTTTTAAAGACTTTATATTTGACTTATTTCCTACTTATAAAATGTATATATTATAGTTAATTACATAAGTGGTTTTTGTGGTTTGTAGAAAATAATATGTTTGGGTAATAAAAGTTTCAAGTCATAGGTTTGGTTTTATTTTTTTATAACTTTGTAATGACTTTAAATATTAAGATTAACAAACGTTACTTTTTTGGCTAATTAAACTCAAGGGTATTTTAGTTATTTCACTTTTGTAGGTTTAATTATGTAACTTAATTAGGGGTTGTTTTTGTAATTCGCTTAAATATTATAGAATTAATTATAAAAAGTCCTTATGATTTGGAAATAACAGGTTAAGTACTAACTTTTTTAAGTAATAAGTTTGGGATTTGGGATTTCAATTTTGTAACAAGTTTAGAGTCTCAAACTAATTTTTGTTAAATAATTTGTTAAGTTCAAGGATGTTTCAGTAATTTCACATTTAAATGACTAACAATGTGAATTTGGTTTGATGAGTAGAGCTGTTCAAATAGCTCGGCGTTTTAAACTCGCTCGAACTCGTTCGAAAAAAGCTCGCATTTTTGCTCATTAGAACTTTGGCTCTCGGTTGTAAATGAACCGAGCGGTTCGGTTCGGTTTGAAAACGAACCGAGCACGAGCAAAGGTACACTCGCTCGTTGCTCGCTCGGTTTCACTCTAATTACTTTTTAGTTTAGTTTTTATATATTATATATTATATATTTGTTAATCTATTTAGTTATTTACCACTTACCACTATTTTAATTAATAAGTCAAAAAATCAACTATCTTTTTAATTCTCTAATCAAATCATCACTTCATATTTCAAATTCCTTTCATCTTTCCACCCATCACCACTTTCCAGCGGTCTCCCGTATCACCCACCTCCCTACCGATTGCTGAGGCGCTGACCTCCGGCACTCGGACATGTAACCCCCGACCTCTAGCACTTTGACAAGCGACCCCGACCTTCGCCAATCCGACCTGCAATAGTCTAATCGTGCATCCCACCTTCGACAATCCGCCTTCGAAGTGTGAAGTCCGACCTTGTTCGAAGCCCGACATTGTTCAGTTCTTCCTAATCGTGATATCTTAAGGTTAGAGTTTTTTTATAATTTGATTTTTAAAGAACATTTGCACAAGTATTGGTAAAGATACTATGGTTAGAATTTGAAAGTTGAAACTTTTGAATGAATTATTAGTTTTGCTTTAAATATATAAATGTAACCAAACAAAACTGAGCAAAACCGAGTGTTCGGTTTAAAACCTAACCGAGTTCAAGCATGAAGTTTGTGCTTGAAGTTGTTTTGAAACTGAAAAGAGCACGAGCAGAGCTGCGTTCGGTTCAGTTTGGTTCGGTTCGTGAATTGCCCTATTGATGAGGGACTGTTTGTATAATTTATGTAAAATAATATATTTTTAATGGTATTTTTTAACTAACAACCTTCTTAAATAATTATATAATACAAAATCAATTTATTTTCTTTTATGAGAGTACCATCATTACCATTGCCATGTATGATCTTGTTCCACCGACCACCACACACCGTTATCTCTATCATATGTTTTGGTCGATTTGAGATTTCCGCTACCGATCTTTGGTCCCCATCCACCATCGTAACCGCCACCCGAACCACCTTCCATTATATCAAGAAAACAAAGTCAAGGTTTCAATACTTGAACCTTGAACATGGTGAAAGTATTTGATTAGCAATCAATAAATTGAACGACTGCAACAATTATGAACATGATGGAAGTTAATACTCTGAATTCACTACGATTAGTGAGGTTGAAATAACAAACCCTAATGATTGAAACTTAACCAAAAGTTAAAATTAGGTGCAAAGTTGAGATTTGAGATGTCTTGTTGAATAATCAAGAAAAAAGAGTATATATCTCATTTTACCTTGATTTAACGGAAAAATTAACAAGTGTTAGCCGTAGAACACAAACTCATCACAAAATTTAAATTATATATTTTTAGCTCCTTTAATCATGTTTTTTAATTATTAAAGAACATTCACACCAGCTTCCCTATCCCCATCCTTTACACTAAAGTAATGTTTGGTACGCAAGAATGAAAGACGAAATGAAATTAATCATTGAGTGTGAATGAAACAAGAGATGTCCTTGAAGGAAACGGGATGGACCATTACAAAGTTAATGTTCCCTTTAATTCATTTCATCGAACCCCCTTTCTTTTCTTTTTTCATTACATTTAGTCGTCACCAGCCACCACCACCACCAAGCATGACCACCATCACCACCACCAGACATGCCCACCATCATCACCGGTCACCACACTAATCACTATGGACCACCACCAACACTACAGTCGCAAACCACCACAATCGGTCATCACCGACCACCACCACAAATTACCAATTACCACAATAAACCACTAGCACCACATCCACCACCACCACCGACCGCCGCCGCTGTCACAGGCCCCCACCATCAGCGGACGTTGCCGCCACCGCCACCGGCCCCCACCACGAAACCACAACCACCACCACCTACCTCGATCATTGGCAACCAACACCATCACTAGCAACCACTATCGCCCACCACTATCACCAATACCATTATTGGACACCACCACCAATAACCACCTACCTCCACTAGCACCGCAACCACCATCACCACCCCGCCACCACCACCGACCACCACCACCACCGACCACCACCACCATACCATTTTTGTATTTCATGCATTGGTTTTTTTACCTAACAAACAACATAAAGTATTGATTCACAAGACAACCAAATTGGACATATGAATTGTAATGATTTAATCCATTACCTCATACCAAACAAACCTTAAAAACACTCATTATCTCATTACTATTACCTTTTTGTTACATCTCGTTTTATGAATGAAAATAGAATATCTAAAATGTATACTTTGTTATTAATCGAGTAGATTATGTGTCAAGTGATCATTAAAAATATGCGATGTATAGATTAATAATTAATTATGTTTAAAAGTATAATAATAATAATAATTTGTTATGAACTGAGACCTAAACTCTAAAATAGTTGGTGAAAGTATTTAAAAAAAACTAGTGTGTTTCACATTACCTCATACAAAACAAACCCTAAAAACACTCATTATCAATATCATTACTATTATCTTTTCATTCTCTATCATTCACAACTATTTTCAAAAATATAAAAAAATATAAGGGTTGAATAGTATTTGCTCAAATATGAGGATGAATAAAAATATTTTTTTATTTTTCACTCACAACTACTCACAATTATCCCTTATAATATAAGATATATACTCATATCAAAATAAGAAACTTATTTTGAAACCTTCAAGATTTTCAAACCTACAAGGTGGTAATCCCTGACTAAGACCCAACATGAATAAAAAATAGATTTTGAATTTGGAAATAAACATCGTTTAAAAACAGGTCGAACTTAGGTTGACCTTTTTAAAAAATAGGTTGGTTGTGGGTTGAACCCTTAACCTATTTTAATAATATGTGCTATAAAAATTATTATATGTCTTTGAAACTTTACATTAGTAATTTTTTAGGCCTTTTTTAATTTAGAAATTCAATTTGAAGAGAAAACGCAAAACCAGTGACAAAAAGTAAAACTAACTTTTTTTCTGGGTTTAATGGGTTTCACAGGAATTTGTCGACATATTATTGGATGAAATTTATTTTTTATTTTGAATTTGTCGTAAAATCTTCTGTGAGGTGTTGTTTGTTTATTCTGCAACAAAATGTCTGCAGCTTTTGGATCACATCTGCCATTTACAAGAGAAAAGGTGGTGGATCAAATATCTGCAATCTGTAACAAGAAGAGTGTCTGTTTTTTAACATATACAGACTGCTAATATCAACTGGTGATGGTATACGACAATGCTAGACCGTGGTGGTGATGGTAGATGGTGGGTGGTGGTGGACGATGGGTGGTGTTGGTGGTGGATGGTGGGTGGAGGCGTACAGAGGTGGTGACGAACAGAAGTGGTGGACATGGGTGGTGGTAGGTGATGATGTTTAATCATTTATAGACTTTGACAATGTTATAACAAATCTGCATAATAAAAAGTGTTCCAAAAATAAATACGTTGCAGAACTCAATGTCTACGCATGCTCTTTGCAGCGTAGACAAAAGACGTCAGAAATAATTTTTCTTAAAACACAAACACCCCTGAGTGAATTTCTAGTAACGTGTGAAAACAACGTAACTTTCATCATTTAACATATTTAATCATATAATTTTTCTTATTGAAATTAAGGGTGTTGCACAAGACAAATGAAGTGGTTTCAAGATTTCCAAACATATTTTATGTTTATTTAATTTCAAAATCAACCAAATTGGTCAAATTGCCTTTTTTAGCTCATTTAGGTACCCTTTTTAGCTCATTTAGGTAAGAATATGCCCCATGAATGTGATATTAATTTTATCGGTTCATCTGACGTAACAAAAATTAATAGAAGAATAAAATGTCTTTTGACTTCACATACGCCGATTCATCATTCGGTAGGTATTCACGTAACTTATACTATAGATAGATCTTATTATCTTAAAGGTTAATTTGACTTAAAACATATAATCCACCTAAAATTAATAGTGTGATTAAGAATAGTTGACTTGATGTTGCTTACATCTGTTGAAATTTGATGTCGTTCTTAAGATAAAATCTGTTAAGATACGATACTACTACCATTTGAAGCAATTAAAATACACATATGGACTCAACAAAAAGAGCATGTAAATCACGAATCCAACATGTCAAACGACACTCTAACTTGCATCAACAATATTTTGAAAAACTGCTTGAGCTGATTTAGTTATAATGTAGAATCCTATGCTCTTCTTAACTTGACATATAACCTTAGCTAGCATGTTATGACTAGCACACGATCAACAGAACTAGCACTTTGATTTAACAAGACAAGTACATAATAGTCATATTATAAATGATTTTTTAAAATTTTGGGCAACAAAGAGATACCCACCCGCTTATCAGCCAACCCAAGCAATGTTTTTAGAACCAGATCGGACGACGAACCAGACGCCTTACTGGTTTGGTGGTCGGACCAGTTGAACCAGATTTAACTATATTTATATATGTAATTAAATATAAGTACTTTATACATGATTTATATATGTATCTTATAGTTATATATAACATTTAATTATATTTGTGTATCCAACATACTAATTTATGGTTCAACACCTCGTTTTTACCCATTAAAATCAAAATAAAGAAAACAAAAACCGGTCCGACCACCGGTTCGGGACGAACTGGCCGATTCGACCACCTAAAACCGAATCATAGCGAACCAGACTGGCTAGGGGCCCGATCCCTGGTCGAACCGGCCAGTCCGATCCGGTAGCAAAAAATTGCCCCAACCAACAAATTATCAATCTTGCATAAGATTGGGATATCACTTTTTTGGTAAATTAGATTTAATAATCTTATTTATTACTTGTTGATCGATAAAAATCCATACTAAATTATTACACGTTGAAATCAACCTCAAATATTTGATGATTATAGTAAAAAAAACTAAAAGTTAGAAGTGTCATTGGTCAATTTAATAGTATGAATTATTATCTGATTATCTACCAATGCTTAATAGTTTAAATTATTAAAATCTAATTTGCTATATTTATTTCATAGTGATAAACAAGAAAAATGAATAAGGAAATTTATTTATATATTTCTATGATATAACAATCATTTATTGTCTTAAAAATTTCAGTTACTCAACCATGAATTTTTTCCTCTTTAACTTATTTTCCTACTCTAATAAAAAGATAAATAAGATGTCACGTGTCAGCATCATAATAATACTCATCAAAATTTTCCCGTCTCTCTCTCCTATTTAATAAATTACCTTAATTGTAAATAATATTATTTTAATACTTTTTAATATTTAATAAATTAATAAAGAAATCTATTTGTTAAGGTTATTTCTAAATAATTTGATATTTTTAAAAAGTCAATTTCTTAGAAACAAAAAATAATCAAAATTGGGAGTTGTAATAATAAAAAATTTAAAATGATATTTTTATATGGTTTGTTTTAGAAGAAAAATGTTTATTTTTTAGAAAAAATAAAAATAAGATTTTAAAAAGTTAATATCACTCTTTTATTATTTCGGTCATATCATATCTTAGAATACCATTGTATAATTAATATGTTTATTATATTAATATTTTATTTATTCAACCCGCGTAATATACGGATTTACTAACGCTAGTTAAGTTATAAAACCATACGTGAAATATATATATATATATATATATATATATATATAACAAAAATTTATCAACATTCATTTGAAGAATTTGAAAAGAGTTAAAATAAAACATATCTCTAATTAAACAATAATATTAGAGCATCAATATGATGAAAATATGGTTGTAAATAAAGAGGCTGATATAACATAAAAATTAATAAAAATTAATGCAGGTGAGCTCAGACTTAGACTAAGAAGTGGACATTAATAGAAATCCCAAGCCTCAAATCATTATATAAGTAACCTCTACCTTCCCCCTTCTCTTTCATCAAAACATGGCTATGCATTTTAACACCAACACCATTATTCTAGTTTCCTTTCTATTACTCCTTTGCTCACATTCAGGTATTAACTTGTTCATTTCATAAATTATTTATACACCCTTATTACTTGTAAATAGCTAACCTCAATTACTTTTCTTCTGTGTGTATAGCAATATGCGCCAAAAATGTTGCAAACATGTATAGACTCAAGAAGTACCTAAGCAGCGTTGATCAAGTGACAGATTACAATGATCCAGGAGCCAATCCCAAGCATGATCCAAGAAAGGGAGGTGGACACCATCCACCCGCGACCCGTTAACCTCATGCTATGAAATCAGACCTTGTACGACTGATGTTATAAATAAAGTTTTGTTGTAGATGATGCGTGATATTAAATAAAGCTTCTTTTTATCATCATAACTTTTTTCGTAACACATACTTCAAGCACACAAACGAATGATAAAAGTAAGGCATTATACATTTAGAGTAAAGACATCAATTTTGATATCAAATTAACAATTAACCAAATAAATAAAACCAATAAATACTAATAAATACAACAAATCAAACAGATTTCTTGATATACCTCAATAGAAATTGCTTATTTAGATCTAATAAGGCTCAATCATTGTGAATGATTTCGTAAACGGCAGATTTTGAGATTCGATCTTATTGTTTAACTAAAGATATTGAAGATCTTTAACCCCCTTTGAATCCATGATTTACATTCTGATAGAATCATTGGGGATCAAATCAAAATTTTTAAAGGGAGATCTAGAGCTTTAAGGATTGTGTGAAACTAAATTTAAACAATTTCGGGTCTTTGAAATCGGGTTATGTGACCCACGAGCAATTGGAATCGGGCTTATAGTTTGTGGTCCGAAAAATGTTTACGAGAGTGACTATTAATTGGACAAGCGTCTAATAATGTAAATGTTTATTTAGATTAGATTTGCATAGATGTTTTAGATCACAATTTTCTTGTTCACTTTGATATGTGGTGTTTTTAACGATTGACATTTGAACCTGTCAATAACTATATATACTTTATCATTGCTTTTTAACAAATATGTAAATACAAAAATTACTATACAAAAACATTTTATCATACAGTAATACTATAATTCGTACATAATAAACTAAAAATATCAAAGAAACTAGTATCAAAACTAACTTATTGTGAAATGGTTTGAGGGAAAAAGCGTAAATGGTCCCTATGGATTGACTAAATTGCATATTGGGCTCACAGATTTTAAGAATTAAAAATTCATTTTAAACATTTGTATGCATGGTTCTTAAATTTTAAAAAAACTACAAAATTAATTCAAGCTTTGTGTGTGTTGCACATGTGGCGCAAAGTTAAATCTCTTTAGTTTATGTGAAATGCATAAAACTAATGGGTTTCAATGTCAGAGACCAAAAATGAAACGTGTACACAAAGCAGACTAATTTTGTAATTTTAAAATTTTAAGGATTAAAAATAAATTTAATTAAATCAGAAAAATCATTAATACAATTTTTTTCTTACTTTGAGCATATATGATACAAAGTTACCATTAGAATATCATGTAATATAAGATAAATCAATCAAAAATATAATGTGATGTAAATTATTTTATTTTTTAAAGGTTCTAATTTTGATAGGATTGAAAATAGAAGAAAACACTGGAAGAATGAAAACTAAATAATCAATGAACGTTTAAATACATGTTTCAAGCTTACATTTGATATCACATGCAATCATCGAAGCACTTTATTAAATTTCTGGTCCTAATTGAGTTGTTCGTTTCCTTTCGAAAATGCCTCATTCGATCACCTCTATCTAAAGATTTCAATCTCCACGTTTCAAAAATCCAACAATAGGTACGTTTACTTGCAACTTTTGATTTGGATCATGTATGACTACTGTCAATCTTTGCGTTCCTCCAATTTGTTTTCAGATTCCCCGAAGTTTGTTTTACTCTGGTTTAGGGTTTCCCTACGCATAATCATGCTTTGCGTTACAAGAGTCTGACGATCAGTTATGGTTATTTTCATTATTTTCATGCCTAACACGTCCAATTTCGCTACATTTGAACTTAGAGTTAGTCAATTTTAAGCTTATGAAAATACTTAAATATATAAAATAATATTGCTATAAGATTATGTTAAATATGAATAATTTAGAATATGTTAAAGTGATATTTTTACATATTAGTATAAGTAACAATATAACGCATATTTAAAAAAATTTAAATGTGGTTTGTAGCAAATAACTTGTTTGAGTAATAAGAGTTTCAAGTAACATGTTTAGTTTATTTTTAAACAAACGAGCTTGGTTATTAATCATTTGATTTTGTGGGACCTATTATGTAAATTAGGAAAGGGATTCTATTTTTAATTTACATAAATATTATATAGAGTTAATTATATAGATAGTCAAAGTGATTTTATTAAAATAACATATTTGAGTATCAAAAGGGATTTTATTTTTTAATTTACATAAATATTATATAGAGTTAATTATATAGACAGTCATAGTGATTTGATTAAGATAACATATTTGAGTATCAATTTTCCTGACTAACAAATTAAGGACTTATAATTTCAATTTTATTATGAGTTTAAGATCTAAGACTAACCATTAAGGTTAAAGGTATATCAATATTTCACATTTAAAGGACTAATAATGTAAATTTGGTTTGACGAGGGACTGCTTGTGTAATTTACGTAAAACAATATATTTTTATTTGTACTTTTTTAACTAACAACCTTGTAAAATTACATAATACAAAATCATTTAATTTTGTTTTATCAGAACATCATCACTACCATTCCTCTTAACGATCTTGTTCCACCGACAATCTTCAACTACTAGACCACCATAGTATCAAGAAAACAAAGTCAAGGTTTCAAAATTTGAACCTTGAACACATTGAATATATGTGATTTGCAATCAACAAGATGATAAACTGCAACAACGATGAACATGATGGAAGGTAATTCTTTGTATTCAGTACAATTAATGGGGTTGCAACAACAAACCCTAAAGATTGAACTTAACCAAAAGTTGAAATTGGATGCAAACCCAGTTGAAATTAGAGATGTTTTGCGGAATAATCAAGAAATAAATGGATTTTGAAGAAACCAAGGTGGTTAAAAACAGATTTAGATTGGGGTTTTAACTTTTAAGCATTGGCTGCATTTGGTTGGAAGGACTAGAATGAAATAAAATGGAATTGAGAAACTAGTATAATTTTCAAATAAAATTTTTTATTTGATTGGGTAATGAAATATAAAACCCAAGAGAATATTCATCTCAAATTTCCTTGGTTGTGAGATTTCAAATTCCCTCTCTAGGTGGAAGGATTTTGAAATCCCACTACCAAAGTAATTTTAAGTGAAATGTAATTTTAGGTGAAATATTTCTTTGGGTATACTTTTAATTGCTCATTCAAACACAATTTTACTTGAAAAGTGTATTAGTTTTTTAATTCATTTCCTTCCAAACAAACACAAAAGTGATAGAAAATGGAGGGGGCTAGGGAAGAAAGGGAGCTCGTGGCAAAGCTAGTGGCGGATCTAAAATATTAATAATATAAATTGAATAATATAAACTTTAAATCTTAATTTCATAGTGTAATAGAGTAAAAAACTAGAAATTGTTACCTTGAAGACGGTGAAAGATCATAGGTGGGCGGGGGCAAGGGCCACCGTAGCAAAGGACAAGTCGACGGCGGTCCGCCGGTGTGCTGGACGACCGGCAATTCAAGGCTTCAGTTGTAGAGGGGTGGTCAGCCATGTGAGTGGAGGGTGGATATGGGAAGTGTTGTTGGTCGATGGGTGTTTATTTTTTCTTTTAGGTTTTATATTTGTTTTTTTGTTTGGGCTAACTAGTTATTAGTTTAGGCTTTTTAAGTTGTTTGATGTTATTTTACTTCATTGTTATTTTGGACTTGTTGATTATTATTGTATTGGACTAGTGGGTATTTTAGGTTTATTAGTTATATGTTTTTATAAAATGTAATTTTTTTATAAAATATCAAACTATTTTTTATATAATTTAAAATTTTCTATTAGGTGTTGAGTTTAAAAAAATTTAGGGGTAACGTAATATTTTCTGAGGGTGACGTAAACTGTAAATTCTATTCTTTTACATAAAACAATAATTTAGGGGTAACATAAACTGTAAAACTTTCTCCATTCCCCTTCCTATAATGATAGATCCGCCCATGGGCAAAGCGATGCTGTTAATGGCATATGAGTGGTGTTTCACCACGGTGGTGGTGTAGATGTGTGGTGGTGATGGTTGTAATAAGTGACACAACAGTTTTAATTTTTAGTTTTTGAGTTAATTAAATAAATGGTCCCTAAATTAAAATAGTTAATTACATATATGACCCTTTTAATTATAAGATGGTATATTTGTCATTTTATCTTGATCTAATGGAAAAATTAACAAATCTTAGCCTTACAACTCAAACTCGGTACAAAATCACTATAGAACTTTAACTTGTTACTTATAAAAATTAGTACTCAAATATGTTATTTTGTTTAAACCACAAGAACCATATGTATAATTAACTCTGTTATATATAATCACTAGGTTAAAGCTCATGTATTACATGGGTGGAATAACTAAAACATATCAAAATCATTAGTTTTACAAATATTTTATTTTCTAGATGTTATTATCCATTGGTGAAATAAAAATATATAATGAATATTTAAAATTTATACCACATAATGAATTAGAAATTATTACTCTATATTTAAAAAAATATTTATGATATCATATAATTGAATATTTATTAATAAAATTTTAAAATAAGTACATTTATATTTTAGATGTTTAATAATTTAGTTTATTTATTTACAATAACTATCATTTAATATGAGAAAGACAAGAAACATAAATATAGATATATTTGTTTTAATGTTTTGACATATTTTAGTTAAAAAGAAAAGTCAAATTAACAGTTTTTATAATTTTCATATTTATTATGAGAGAGAGGCGGAAAAATACTCTAGGGTTAATATTTAATAATTGTTTTGTACTCCTTGATGTTTTCCTTTCGTATTTGATCCATTATCATAATCTTGTCCCCTAATATTATCTACATCGAGACCTAATGTATTAATTTCTTCGATAATAGCATCAAATATACCTTTACCTATTTTATCATCAACTATTAAAAATTCTATAAAGTATTCTTTAACAACTATTAGGGTTAAAGAAGTATTTAAACATCGTAATATAATACACATTTGTTCTTTGTGACTTGTGTCGGGTGTACAATCAAGTATAACTGAAAAATATTTAGCCTCCTTAACTTTATTAATAATTATTGTTTTGATTTTGTTTGCTAATAAGCTAATTAGTTTATTTTGCATATTGTGTCCAAGATAATGATTATGAATTTCTTTACTTTTTATACGTCGGATATGTTCTTGCATTATTGGATCAAATTTTGCAATCATCTCAATAGTATTTAAAAAATTACCATTGTTTTCTTGAAAAAGTTTTTCATTTGATCCACGAAATGATACCCCACTTTTACCAAAATTCTTTATAATAGCAATAATTCTTACTAGCACATTTCTCCAATGTTCTTTATCTTATTTATTCGATCTTGTATATGTTTATCAATAGTCTTATTTTCCGCCAATCTTATCTCTAAATCCATCCATGTTCTCATATTGGAAATGTGTGCATTGCTTGTTTCATGTTTTTTTAGATTTCTACTCATACTATTCCAGTTGTTACTACCTTCATTTGCTAATTTACTTGTACATTAATTCACATTAAATAACTTACAATAAAAACAAAACATTCTATCTAAGTCTATAGAATAAATCAACCATTTTCTTTTATATTTTTCTCCATCGGTAATGTTTGCATATAAAGAGAAGTACTAAAGTTTATTGAATATTTATCTTTTGGAAAATTATAATTATAAATTTTAACCGGGTCTTTTCTATAATTAGATCTCTTAGATTATTACTAATATTATTCCATTGACTTGGATAAACTAAATTTAGAAGTTCGTTATCTTTATTTGAAGTTTCGTCACTATTTGTAGTTTTATCACTATTTGTATGTTCATTTAGGTTTCTATGCTCATCTAGATTAACTGGTTCATCTAGATTTATTGGTTCATCTAAATTAGTTGGCTCATCTAGGTTTATTGGTTCATCTAAATTTATATGTTCATTAGTGTTGTCATCAAGATTTGTACTATTTGTAGTTGTGGTTGTTACAAACTTAAGTAGTGATCCTTTTATTGATTCATTAAAAGCTTTTTGTTTTGCCTTCTTTGCCTTTTTAATGCACCGGAAGGGCACTTCTTAAATCGATTTGACATTATAGTTTAATAAAACTACCAATTACCAAATACAAAATCAACTTAAATACCTAATCAAGGAAATCTTTATCTCTAAAGGCTAAAGCAACCTAAAAACAACTCAAGGAATGAGCTATCAAAGCAATTAAGCAATTAGTTTTAAACTTATCAATAAACAAAAACAACTTATAGATTCAAGAATCATCAAGATTCATCAAAATTAAAGAATAACCTAACCTTGACTCCTTGAGCAGTTAAGCCTTGAGGCTTGAGTGTAGTTGTGCAGGTTGAAATGTTCAATCTGCTGCTAAGTGCCAAGTTCAATCTGCTGCTAAGTGCCAAGTTCAATCTGCTTGCTGCCAATTTTAATCAATCAGTTATCAAGAATGAAGAATGAAAAACTCAACTTTCAACTTTAAAGACTCAAGAACACAGTTTGTTTATGGTTTTAATTCGTGCATTTGTTGTGCTTATCGGTCTTATTTAGGTGATGTCGACCTTGATGTAGTCGTGCAGGTCCGTTGTGGTCGTTTGGAGAAGTGGAACAGTCCCGTGAGGCGTCCTTGTCAGGTTGCAGCCGGCAGCCCCCAAGCGACGGTCCGAGTGTCCGACCTTTGGCCGTCGCCGCCCCATCGTCGATGGTGTAGTGAGCTGTGAGCCGATTTATTAATGTTGGAACGTAAGGATCAAAACCACATTCGTAGGTCGATAATTTTTCTAGATAGGTTGAACTATTGGAAGCAAATACTAGGGCAAATTGAGATGTTCGATGGTGTAGTGACCTCTACAAATGTCGATCTTCTCATTAAGTGAATTGAAAGGGCAGATAAATGGATTCAATGCTATGGGCTGATTTATGTAATGGATTGCCCAATATAAAAAAAATTAAAAAATTGGGGGCCCTTAGTTTTTTAGGGCCCCAAGCCAGATGCATCCTTTCATATTCACTTGGGCCGGCCCTGCATGTAACTCATGAAATCCAACATGTCAAATAACACTCGACTTGCATAAACAATATTTCAAAATTTTCTTTGAGCTGATTTAGTTATAGTATAGAATCGTTTGCACTTCTTAAATTAGGCACATAAGTACATAACCTTAGTGTAGAGATTAATGAAGAGGCTAATGCAACCTAAACATCTTAAGTTTATCCTGCATGCTGCACAAGTGCATTAAAGAAGAAGCTTAAGAAGTTTCACACATGAAACAGAAAACACTCTAAGTGTGAAATCTTCCGAAGCCAAGACCAATATTTTCTGAAGCCAAACATGAAGTCTTCCGAAGCCTCAGAGACAAAGTCTTCCGAAGCTTCAAGTTCATGAAGACATATTTCTTCCGAAGACTTTTAGTAACATGCTTTATCTGATGTACTGTTCCATAAAGTTGGACACCTTTCCGCTGCATCTCTGCAAGTCACCAACTTACATGAGTTGGTGAAAAGGTTCATGCTTTTGGTAACTGTACATTGAAGTCTTGGGTCTGTAACTTTCTACTTTATGTACTTTATCCTTTTTGTAATAGATAAGGATGTGAGCTATGGCATGTCATAGTCACAAGTCAAAAGGCAATCTGCATTTTGACTATACAATTGATTTTGTTTGTGTCTAGTCAATTGTATCCAGTTGGGTCTCAAAGTATAGCCGGCTGTAGGATGTAGTATAAGTATCTCATGTTCTTGTATCTTTCAAATATGCTTTGTAACACTTGTAATAGAACATAGAGAAAACAATATACTGCATTCTTGAAAACCATACACATGTGTTCTTTGTGTTCTGTCTCTTGCATTACTTGTGTTCTTAGTATCTCAACTTGGTAAATCCAGTTTACTGTTTGATTAAAGTTTAGTTAATCTCCTCTTTATGTTGTTGTGTTGTAACTTACACCCTTCAACGATCCTGCACTTAGCTAGCATGTAGTGACTAGCACACGATCAATACAACTAGAAGGTTCGATTTCACGAGTCAAGTACATAAAAATTTTGGCCTTATTGGCCATATAACATAAGGAACAAAATGCCATCTCTGAGAATCTTTATAAAACTTTCAGCCTCATACGAGTAGGAAAACAATGAGCCCTTGCAACATAAAGTTAATAACAAGTATGTAAAAAAGTTTATAATATGTCATATACAATACACAAAAGTATTATAATCTAATTACTTAATTGATTCGTGAGTCTCTCCTAACGTTTTTAGAATGGTTTTAGATTGGGTAAATTATAGTTGGACAAAACTAATAGAAATATTAATGGGCGTTAAGGTTTAATATGCTATTATAATTAAATTGTTATTGGGTTTTTAATAGCCTATAGGATTTTAAAAATATACTTACATATATATTATGAACACTTAAGTGAATCTTTAAGATATTACAATATTAATTGGCATCTGAAGAAATTGAGTATAGGGTGGTCGCCCACAACCCCCTCCCGAGCCACCCTGTGAAAGCCAACCCCCCTCCAAGGCTACCCCCCTCCCGAGCCACCCTGTGAAAGCCAACCCCCCTCCAAGGCTACCCCTGATCAACAAATTATCAATCTTGCATAAGATTGGGATATTACATATTAGTTATGTTTTTAGTAAATTGGATTCTAATAATTTCTATTTTTACTCGTTACCGATAATAATTTATAAAGTAAATTACATTTTTCGTCATTTAACTTTATAGCAAATTTAAGAGATTGTTCTTAAACTAAGAAAATTATAGTAATTGTCCTTTACGTTTAAATTTCGTTACACGTTTAGTCATTTCTCCTAGTGTTTGTTAGTTTTACTAGTTAAATAAGTCACATGATTTGCACATAAGGGTAAGTCGATCATTTTACCCTTTTAATAAATAGAGTAAATTATATTTTTCGTCCTTTAACTTTATAGAAAATTTTATAAATTGTTCTTAAACTAAGGAAATTATAGTAACTGTCCTATACGTTTAAATTTCATTACACGTTTAGTCATTTCTCCTAACGTTCATTAGTTTTATTAGTTAAGTCAAGTTACATAACTTGCACATGATGGTAATTCGATCATTTTACCCTTTTAATAAATATATAAATTATTAAAACCTACCACACCTACCCTGCCCAATCTCTTTCTCTCTCTCTCTCTGTACAAACAAAACCACCATCCTCCGCCATCACGCCATCCTTCGACCCACCTTCACCGCCATCCTCTGTCGCCTTCCCCGACCCACCTCCGGTCACAACTATTGTCTCTAAACCATCATGTTCATAACCTAAACCGTCTCCATTATCTCCATCTAAATCACCATATACCACTTCCACCACCTTAAACCACAAGCGACGAACCACTTGTGTCAACTCCCAACTTGTGACTAGCCGACCACCACAATCGTCACCTCGATCACCATAAACCATCAAATAATTTAACACATCCACCATAACCCATCCACCATACTTCACCGGCGGTTCAACACACCCTCTATCAGATCTAGGGTTTGTGAAATCGGAAACAACCCCAGATCAAGATTTAGATCTAGGAGTGTTGGAGGAATCAGACAGGGTGGTGGTGGGTGGTTAGAACTCTAGACAACCCATAACCTATTTGTTTGAGTTTCCCCCATGTGTGTGTGTATATATATACATATATATATAGAGAGAGAGTAAAGAGTAGAGAGTTGACGATGGCTGGTGGTAGCAACGGAGGGAGTAGGTGCTGGCGGTGGCTGAGGGCGGTGGTGGAAGTAAAGACGAAGGGGTGGGGTTTTTGTTGAAGAAGAAAGATAGATAGATATACT
>BJCM01085314.1:17059-56114 GCA_018326385.1 Flaveria bidentis
AGAGAGAGAGAGAGAGTAAAGAGATAGTTGTCCTTAGGTTCATGATGGTAATTACGGTGGTTGCAGCCGATGATGGTTGCAACCGTGGTGGTTGTGGTTGGTGGTGTAGGGTGGGGTGGGGATGAGTTGAGTCGGAAATTGTTCCATGGGTTCACGTTGGTTGTGGTGGTCAAATATGTTTTTTGGAGGTTCGAGTGGTTCATGGTGGGTGTGACCAGAGGTGGCAAGAGGTGGTGGTGGCTAGTGGTGGTGGTGGTGGCTAGTGGTGGTGGTGGCTAGTGGTGGCGGTAGTACAATGGGAAGGCAAATGGGTTTTTTAAGAAGAAAGGCGGAGATAAAAGGGGAAAGAGAATGAGGGAGTGGAGAGAGAATGATTTGGGTTTTATATATTTTGTTTTGTTTTTAATTTTTATTTATTCAATAAGAAATTTTTATAGTTAATATAGTAAAATGATAGAATTGCCCTCATGTGCAAAGCACATGATTAGACTAACTATTAAAATTTTAACGCCTGTTAGTAAAAAGAACTAAATATGTAACAAAATTAAACGTAAATGACAACTAATGTAATTTCCTTAGTTTAAGGACAATATTTGAAATTTGCTATAAAGATAAATGATGAAAAATGTAATTTACTCTAATCTATATAAATTATAATCGGTTACACTTCTAACATTTTATTTTTATTAACAATGACAATCCGAGTAGCATTATTATTATAGATTAACACCTACTCAATTTTTTTTTAATTTCATTCATAATTATTATTGGGAGTGAAATCAAGCTCTATTATTTGTTGATTATGTTACTAGTACTGTTATTAGTAATAAAAAATAAAAGTTTAGTGTAACCGGCCAAACTAATAGTACGAATAATCATTCACTAATTGTTAATAGTTCATATTATTAAAATTGAATATGTCATTTTTCTTTCATAGTGATAAGCAAGAAAAATGAATAAGAAAAATTATTTATATATTTTGATGATTGTCTTATAAATTTTAGTAACTCAACCATTAATTTTTTTTCTTAATTTATTAGATTATAAAACCATGCATAAAAATATATATGACAATAACATTATTAGCTTGGAGAATATAAAAAGAGTTAAAATAAATTATTATTTAATTTTTTTAACGACAAATGTAAGACATTGCTTCAAAGAATATGTGTTATTTTAATCGATCCTACCTATTCATTTTCCAGCCGGGATCACACCCGCACCTCTCAGAAGGAAATTCATTGCTGAGAAAGTCACACGACTAACTCAAAACATTTTAGTCATATTAAAACTTGAACAAATGACTTTATTACATATCATAATACTAGAGCATCAATGTAAAAGTTCAAAACATTTATGCAAAAAATTATATTAATAATAAACTTAATTAATTAGTAATAGTTAAAATAATATTTATAAAACAAAATGGTGAAAAAATTTGAAAGAAAAAAGTAAAGTAATAAAAGAAAAAAAGCAAAAAAGAAAACAAGATATTAATAAGAACTACATATTTAGTCCTTTATGGTAAGAGCAAAATTATCATTTATTAAAAACTAACTGAAAATTTTAACTTTTGTTAGCGGAAAGAACAGAAGATGAGATAAAATTTTAAATAAAGGACATTTTGTATAATTATCAAAGTTTAAAAATAATATCTATAATTTTAACAATCTTAAAGGATAAATTTTGTAAATTACTCTAAAATTTGGCTGTAAATAGAAAAACTGATGTATAAAATTAATGCACATGAGCTCAGACTTTGACCAACACTTGGCTATTAATAGAAATCCTCAAGGCTCAAGTCACCATATAAGTACCTCTACCTTACCCCTTCCTTTTCATCAAAACATGGCTACGCATTTTAACACCAATACCATTATTCTAGTTTCCTTTCTACTACTACTTTTCTCACATTCCGGTATTAACTTATTCAATTCATAATAATACACACTAATTACTTTTATAGCTAACTAACCTCAATTCTTTTTCTTGTTTATGTATAGCAATTTGCGTCACCAATGTTGCAAACATGTATAGACTCAAGATGTATTCAAGGAGCATTGATCAGGTGACAAATTACACTGATCCGGGACCCAATCCCAAGCATGATCATCCAAGGAAGAAAGGTGGGAAGAAAGGTGGGAAGAAAGGTGGACACCATTCACCAACGACCCGTTAACCTCATGCTATGAAAATTAGACCTCGAAAGGTTGATGATATAAAAAGTTTTTGTTTTAGATGATGCGTGATATTAAACAATGCCTTTTTCTAATCATCATAAATACTTTTATAACACATATTTCAAGCATACAAACAAGCGCTAAAAGTAAGTTATGATTCATTTATACGATTTTGATCTCAAATTAACAATTAACCAAATAAATAAAACCAATAAACACTAACAAATATAACAAAAATCAAACAAATTTCTTGATATTATCTTAATTGAAATTGCTTCTATAGATCTAATAAAGCTTAATCGTTGTGGATGATTTTGTAGTCACCCCCTCGGGTTTGGGTCACCCCAGGTTGTGTGAACCGGTCGAGATAGTTTTTTATTTATTTATTCAAAAATCAATTACAAAAATGTTTAGGAAGTAAAATTTTAAAGGATCACGTCAAATCTCAAAACTGAATCATTCATCGATTCATATATTGTTTTATAAAATCTTGTCTATATTTAGTGTCACACCCCGACCGACGGCGGAATTATCGGGGCGGATGAATGTGAATCGATTGCTCATAGCACATGGTAATAAATACGTTAAAATAATATTAAATATCATTTTCATTGAATAATACTAATCAATCAAGACAATACAATCAATTAATAACATAATGAAATTTGTCTTTAATTTTGACTAAGTCCAAATCCTAAGTATACATTTAGAAGTCCACTAATCTTCAATCCTGAAATCATGCAAGAAAGTTATGAGTCAGCTAACGAATTAGCCGGTGAGTAAACACAGGTTTGATACATACATAGATTGATTAAAATGATTGTAAACAATTCAATTCACATGGCAATATCAAGACATATAATGCAATAGTGTAACATAAAAGACAAACCAACACAATCAAACCTAATGATTGACTTGACTCGGTCCGCAGACGAAGCCTTATAGAATGAATGATACAATTCATTTCACATGACAATGTCAAACTAAAATGCAACAACGTATCATAACAGAAAAACCAACACAATCAACTCTAATGACTGAATTGACTCGGTCCTCAGACGAAGCCTTATAGAATGAATGATACAATTCATTTCACATCACAATGTGTCTAAACAAATGGGATGGGTTTGTCAAACCAATAGATCTATCATCGTTACTGTGGTTGTATGAATTAATGATCATGTTACCAAGTTTATCTAACTATAAACACACAATTGCAAGTAATAACATAGCATGTATTGAATTGAATTTAGTATGAAATAGAATAAAATGAATAAATATGATTGAATATTGGATCACATGATTTACCGACGTCAGTCGGGGTGTGACATTTAGAAGCCACGAGATTTCTTTAAAACTATAAATGTGTCCATCTCTCTTCCTGCTTGTTTCTCAGATATCGACATTAGATACACCCAAAGAGTTAAATTGTGGCATGACGTAAGTCACGTGCAATAATTCTTTACCCTTAAATATTTAAATTCAATATCAGCGATATGCCGGTGAATGTCATTCATTAGTCTCAAATTATTTTCATAATCAGGCATGCGCATATTAATTTAAGATTAACTATGCTAGTTTCATAAGATCAAATATACATCAAGATCTTTTGTTGTACACTAGTAATATTTTGTTATCGGGTCACTCGTGGGACTGTCAATGCGGTCGTAATCCTTTGGGCACCGAACCATTACCGGTCATGCTTAGTCATAATTGATCTGGTTGTCGAGACCCGATCAAAAACAAGTTAATATATCGGTATTAGCTACCTTTATTGTGTAACGGAGGTGTTTAATTAATTTGATTGGATTAACTAAAAGACACAAACTTTATATTTAAAGATTAGAACTTTGGATGACTTAATGATCACATGCATATAAAGCAACAAACTTTATAATGAATTTAATTAAATAATGAAAAACAATCACTTTTGCATTTTCAATTCTGCAAGATCAACAATTGGAACTTTTAAATTAGGGTTTGTAAGAAACAATGTTCAAGATCTTAGCTTTTGATTAAAATGACAACAAATGAACAAATTTTGAAGATTCGTTCATTCACAATGTTAACAATTTACCTATATCAAATTGTCTATTTTTCTTAATGAGCTCACGATGTAAGAAAATCGAAAACTAATAATCAAACAAACAACTTATTTATAAGCACTTATTTTAAATCAACCAAAACACAATGTTTCATTTAATAATTCATTGTTCAATACAAAAACCTAATAAAAGCATACCAATTATTTCACTTGACAAGAATTGTACTCCCGAAAACAATCAAGAAAGGACTAGTCACTTATGGTCTTCATTGATCTCCAATCTTGTTTTGATAATAATTGTAGATGATTTAGGATGAATGTGAAGACTTATATTTACCAAAAATTAGCTTAGAATCTTTAATTTTCATGTATGGGAAGTTGTAGATTGAATTGAGATTGATTTGGTTCAAGTAAACATGAAAATCCCAAAAATCCGGAGTATGTTAAGCTATCATCGTATCATAATCTGCCCCTGTTGTATCATACTTCGCCCTCAGCATTCATACTCCCAACTTTCTGGAATTTTGATAAAATACACCCACAAATACACCTCCAATATGCCTTTATCTGGCGTATGATACGCCGATACACCTCAATTTGTGCATTTTGTGTAACTTTTTTTAGTTGCATGTTTTGCTTTTTTTCCTTCAAAATAAGCCTCCTTGAGCTCCGAATTAAGCTTGTTTAGTCTCCAATCATCTATGAACAAAACATAACTAAAATAAACTCATTTCATAGTAACAATGATGTAAAACTATGTAATTAGATCAATTAAACATTGAATTATTACCACACGAACAATAATACCCCTTTTAGGGTCCAACCCATCACATGTACATCATTTTTATTAGACTACGCATACAATCTTAGTCTAATGCTTATTTGGCATTTCATCAACATACGTTAATAAATTAACTATAACTCATGCTGGTTTTTAAGATAATGGTGAATATCAAGGATTAATGAGTTTCGTTTTCAAAAAACAAAAGTATTCACCTTACAATCAAGTTGAGTCTTGTCTTATGAACACATGTTAGTTCCCGATGACTTAAGCAGCACTTCAATAATTTTCTTAAGCTAGAAACCATATTCAAGAAATTGTACACATCTTCAAGTCCTTTGTTATCGAATGTTAGGTCGAGAAACGAGTTATAATGGATTCTGGGCTCGAATACCAAGGTTAAGTATGTGTGTTTTAGTGTGAAATATGTAGAAAATAAGCAGAATGCTCGCCTTTATATAGGCGAGGTTGGCTAGTCGATGCGACCTGCATCTAAAACCGATGCTGGCTACATTGGTGTCCATATGTCTGATACATGACTATTAGTCAGCATCCACGTGTCACCTTTATTTGATTTCCTTAGCCAAGTCAATGCACTCCGCATCCACTTTCCGATGCGGGTTGCATTGGCCAATTTCCTAAGCTAAAACAAACTATGAAATTATATAGTAGAATCAACTTGGCAAGACAAGTAGGTTCCACTTTAAGATACACAGACACTGAAACAAATGGTCACGGTTAGTAATTTGTACTGCACTTGTGTCATGATCGAGTCTCTCTATAAAATTAAGAACAATTAAAACAAATCGCAAATGATAAACCCGCAAAAAGATGTGCCATCTTTAGCCATTTACAAATGTATCTATGCATTGCTAATAATAAATGTGGAAACCTTTGCATTTAATATTCCACTTTAACACATATCAATCAAGTAGCATGCTAGCAACTATAATTTTTTTATAAAAGAAGATAACATCAATAAAAAAGCAAAAGATAAACGATAAACGAGTGAAAGATCAATGTTATGTTTGTAGAATGAAAAGGCAACATACATTTTCCAAGATAATCATCATACTTGTCATCTTTAATTTAAAGTCAATAACACCAAGAAAACTTAAAAACCAAAAAATATAACATGTTTTTTTCTTTAAAACATGTTATAATTGAAGTAAAATAAAACAAATAGAAGTAGAATCAAATGATAGACCATACCTCTTTGTATGATTATGCAGCTTCCAGAACCTCTTGATAAACACATATGTAGCAAGAACCGAATGATGAATTAAACAACTTTATGAAGAAGGAAGTCAAAGGAATTGAAGCAAAGGGGGAACTAAAGGAATGACGAGGGTGACAAAATCAAATGCAAAACAACGGGCATTGAATTGAAAATGCCGGCAAGTGTTAAATTTGGGCGTCTTTGAATCTCGTACGTGATGCTTTAATAGGTATCAAGTCAGGGGACATGTGTAGTATGGTCTAGAATTTTAGTTAGAGATTGAAAATAAACAAAGGACGTTCAGGTTGACGTCTTAAACTTTATGTGATTTTACATCGTGCACATCTAAAATGTTTTATAATGTATATAAATAATATATCATCATCGTCTTACAGATAGGTAATTAAAAGTTTTATTATACAAAGGCATTTTATCATACATTAATATTAAAATTTGTATATAATAAACTAAAATAATCAAAGAAAATTAAAATCAACTGCTAACTTATTGCGACTAGGTTAATTCAATTTTTTTGAGAAATATGCGTAAATGGTTCATATAGATTAACCAAACTGCACGTTTTGCTTTTAAATTAAAAAAATTACAAAGTTAGTTTAAACTTCTGTATACACGTTGCACATTTGGTCCCTATTTTTTTAAAATAATACAAAGTTAATTCAACTTTCTATGTGTAGCATGTTTGGTCTCCGAAATTAAATCTTTTTAGTTTGTGTGAAATGTATAAAACTAATGGACTTTAACACCAGGGACAAAAAAATGCAACACGCACACAAAACTAAATTAATTTTGTAATTTTTAAACTTCAAGGATTAATAATATAATTTGATCAAATCACATAAATCATTAATGTAATTTTTTTCTTCCATCGATCAAATAAGATGCAAAGTTACCGTTTGAAAATCAGGTAACATTAAATAAAATGTTGAATTATACAAACACTCAATTATGTTATTTAGATACTTTATTTTTTTATCTCTCTCAATGTATTTATATGTATGTATAAAAAAATATAAATATAAAAAAATAAATTGTATGTATCAATAATATACCCTAAATAAATCAATAAAAAATAATAAAAAATAGAATATATTATTTATTATTTTTAAGGTTTTAGTTTTGATAGGATCGTAAAAAGAAGAAAACACTAGAAGAATGAAAATTCATTTAAAATACATGTTTCAAGCTTACATTCAATATCACACACAGTCAACAAACCGCTTATGATCCTAATTGATCTTCTCATTACAAACCCTAGGTTTCAATTTTCCTTTTGAAAATACCTCATTCGATCGCCTCTATCTGAAGATTTCAATCTGTGTTGCAAGAATCCAACAATAGGTACGTTTACTTGCGAATTTTGATACGAATCACCGATTTGTTTTCTGATTTCCCGAAGTTTTTTACTCCAATTTAGGGTTTTCCTACGTGTCATCTTGCTCTGCGTTACAAGAATCTGACGATCATGTATGGTTGTTTTCGTTATATTCCATCGCTTAACACCTCCGATTTGTGTTTGATTTGTATTTCTGATTTCCTCCGGTTTCAACACCTCCGATTTGTAATTCTAATTTGTATACTCTCATTTTTTTTCAGAGGAAGTTGTAGGCTTGGTGTTACAGAAAGCTTATTGTAGATTTTGAAAGTAATATACTGATTTGTAGGCCTAGAAAGCATGTACTGATTTGTAGTCTTGTAATGAATGCCTAGAAAGTATAAGCTGAGTTTTTAGAACTATCAATTCCATTTAAGAGTTGTTCATGAGCATAATAGGTTGATTTTGTAACAAAAAAGGTTATTCATGTTTCTTTAGCATATGTTGCTTGTGGATGTTTATTAGTTTGATGGGGATTTTACTGATCCTAACAGGTTAACATCCTCTAATTTGCTTGTTAATGGGTTTGTTACAATGTTTAATGTTAACTTGGTTTTATCCGCTTAAAAGTTTTTTTAATCAGGATCTATCTACACTTATCAAAAATCTTTTTTTTTGATAGGGTGCATGGTTTGTTTTGGTTTTAACCCATGACTAAAAGTTTCTGTTATTATAAAAACTTTTTTCTGGATCGCATTAGAAATTTTGAGCATTGATTATGGTTGTTTGGATCGCCTTTGAAATTTTGGTGGTATCCAGTTCGATGCGGCCGGTGCTTTTGTGCGTCTTTATTTGAGCTATTGATAGTTTCTTAGTGGGAATTTGGTGTTAGAGTTATAAATTCCATGAATCCAGACCTGTGATTGTGGATTGATAAGTAGAATTTAGGATACCAATAGTATTACCATGAATGACTGATATGAATTGAGTTCTATACTTGCTAACTTTTCTTAAACTGGTTACTGGTTTAGCAGGAACTTAAACAAAATATAATTGAAACAATATTAGCACAGTTATTATCCGTGCAATCATGCATCAGCAATCAATTTACACTTGAATTGTAGATTTCTACTTGAACATGTCAAACTGCATGCTCTTTTCACTTAGTAACAGTCAAATTGCACCCTATAGAGTTATGTTTCCTTAGTGAAAAACAAGCATGCAAAAGGTAGATTTTGCAGGTTGCTCTTGCTTAGTAATAAGTCAATTTGAAGGTTGTAGGCTACTATTCGGCAGTGGATCAAAGAGAAGTGAAATGAAGCAATCATTTTGGGCCCTAAAGTTTATTTTAAAATAACTCCCAAAATTTCAATCGTATCTTTTTAATGATACAACCCGTGTAATATACGAGTTCTATCTTAGAATATTTTACATATACGTCAAAGATAGTTTAGTTCTACTTCATTTACTTTTTCACATAAATTGTAATGCAGTTTACTAAAATGTCTTTTAGGAGTTGTTAGCATAACTAACAAGACCCATTTAATAAAACTTATCCAATGATCAAATAAGTTCTCTTGTATCCAAGTTATTGACGGTTCCCAACTACTCTCAATAAATCAAGCCAGCTCTTCAATACGTGGAGAGTTGTTAACATATCTTTTTAGATTCTTATATACCTAGTGGGTGTTTGGGATTGTGTTTGGATGGAGAAAAAAGAGTTTTTAAGAAGTCAAAAGGAGGTGTAAATAAGCAATCCCAAACATGCCCTAGGGGCCGTCTGACATGTTTGGGATTGTAAGTCAAATTTCGTCGATGGTAATATCCAATCTGATGGCCACAATTCCTTGTAAAGAACATCTACGGTTGTGACAAGTCATATGTATGATCAAACTAAGGGTGCGTTTGGTTTGAAGGAATGGAATGGAAATGAGAAATTAGTATAATTTTCAAGTAAAGTTGTGTTTGAGTGATAAATTAAAAGTAAATCCAAAGGAATGTTTCACCTCAAATTCCCTTGGTTGTGGGATTTCAAAATCCTTCCACCTAGAGAGGGAATTTGAAATCCCACAACCAATAGAATTTAAGGTGAAGCATTCCCTTGGGTTTTACATTTCATTACTCACTCAAACATAATTTACTTAAAAATTTTACTAATTTCTCAATTCTATTCCATTCAATTCATTCCAACCAAACGCAACCTAAAAGTTGGTGTTTGTTTCGAAGGAAGCCCCTCGACTTATTTATATTTTGGATTTACGATCTCAACCCGATTCTTACCCGATATCCTACAAATTCATTCATCAGCATCAGCATCATCATCATCTCTCTCTCTCTCTAGATCGGCGATGGGTTCACTGAAGATGGAAGAGATGTCTCTGCCGACTCTGTTCGATCAGGCTCGCAAAATTCACCTCCTTGCAACCGATTCCGCCGTCGACAAGGTGTGTGTTCATATCCACACAACCTTCATTTAACAGGTTTATTACATCTATGTTTGTCTGTCTGTCTATATATTCACCGATTACGATTCGTTGTTTGCAGGAAACTTTGAGAAAGGGCTGTGAAGCTTTGAAACAGTGCCAGGAAATGATTAGCAAACTGGGGTTGTTTTCAACTAACGAGACCAAGGAAGATATCACTACTACAAATCTCAAGTATCTTCTGGTATATCCTCTACATCCTTCTGTATCTGTCTACTATTTTGCTACTTAATTACTATGTCTTCACTACATACATGGGGAAATATTGCGTTGCCCTAGATTTTTCCTACATTACATAGGGTTTTCATTGTGCTTTTGGTAACAAATACGGTTGGTTTGTTGTCGGAACAGGTCCCATTTTTTCTTGCTGAATTGATAGAGAAGACTGGACATGATGACAGGATAGAGATTTTGAAGGCTTCACAGGCTAAGTTGAAGGTATTATCATCAAATTTAGATATACATGATGTTCAACATAAGCTGCAGTACTGCATTCTACTCGTTTGCAATCTTACCTAAGTTTGGGTGTAGGAATTTCTTGCATTTTGTGATGCAATGGAGCTTGTACCTGAAGATGAGTTGGAAACATCCAGCCAGAATACTGCTCTGGACAAAAGGGCTAAGAAGGTAGGCTAGGTAGCTTTACCTCATATATTTCTTTATTATTACCAACTCACTCTTCACCTTCATGTCTACTTTAATTGCTAATTACTACATGTCGTGCTGATGCGTGCAATTGTCATATGTTCTCCACAATTTTAAGGTGCTAACTTCAATTGGTCCAATCTAGATTGCTAGGTTCAAGCGCCAACGTGCTGCAGAGTCAAAGCTTTTGGAACTTAAGGAAAGGAAGGAACGTCGTGGGCGCTCAACTAGAGCTGCTGCACTATCTACTCCCATTGATGCTGGAGATGATGACGTATTAGATGATGATGGGGAAGAAGAAAGGGAGGTGAGTTTCAGTGCATTTTTACATTTGTTATGGGTATGCTGATAGCTGAATTATGGTTGTCCACAATCTGTGGGTATAAAGTGTCACTATTTTCTGCCTAAGAGTGACCAGGGTAATAAATAGGATATATTAGGACGGTAGGACCAAACAGTTGAACATTGTTTTAGGGATTGTAATGTTGTTCAACACAATTAGCCTTGGTTTAACCGTAGAAGTTTGGTGTAGTGGTAAGTGCTTGAGTCCCTATAGTAGAGGTCTCAACTTTGGATCCAGCTTTATTTGATTTTGTCTTTAACCCCGTTGAAGGCCAAAGTCCTGCACAAGTTGTGTTGTACATATGATCCCACTGGTTGGTTAGTAGGGTAAGTTCACCAGTAACAGTCTAACAGGTTATCACGCTCACCCCAAAATAATTAGCCTTGGGTTTTTCTGCATCTGTGCAGCTCGTTCTGTTCTGTACAATGATCTTTTGAATGTGAAATACTAGTTTTCACCTTTAAGATATGTTTTTTTTCATTATCTGTAATTTATACCAAATCCTTAATTATGAACTCCATAACTAGGTTGCATGATGCATCATGGCCCGCTGGCTATTCCATGGCTGAAGTATGCCTGTGTCACTCCCTCTAAGCAGTTTTGAGAAAATATGTCTCCTTTTTGACATTTACCTATTATTATCTTAAGATTTAGAAGAAGGCCAATAATTACTTTAATATGTTCCATACAATGGTATCCTTGACATGGAAGTTCACACATAATTTTAATATCAACACAGTCGATCTGTAATAAGAATATCTTAATTGAACTCTTGGGTTTGGAAAATTCTAGTAGTGATTTAGAAAGAATGGAGTTATGAGGAAAGAACAGAATTATATCCTATGCCAGGTTTCAATATTATCTATAGAAAGTCTTGTACTCTTATTGAGCCTTTATTGCTTGGGCTTCACTTCTATTCATGTTCTCTCTCTTTTTTGTTAATTTGCAGGCATGGCTCACTACAATCTCGTTGGCTATCTGCAAGGTTGGTGTTTTATATTTTTGACCCAATCTCTTCTTTTTGCAACTTCAATTAATTGCTCTATGATGAAATCATATTTTTGTAGGCTCTTGATCTAATGGAAATGCTGAAGAAAGAGGAGGAAATGCTTTCTGCAATAAAGGAAAAGCAAGAGCAGGTATAAATGCTTATTATGGGAGCAGAGCATAATTCATCATCAATGTGTCTTAAGCAAGTTTGATATTACTAAAATTGGAAAAAGACTTTTTTCAGAGATAATCAAACATATCATATTCATAAGTATTGCATTTTCATTGTAAGCCTGCTTATGCTGTGTGCAGGAAGGGAGTACTGAAATTTCACAGGCTGTTCTTGAAGAACGTGCAAAGACAGTAGAAGACTGGCATCGCAATGCTGCTGCTAGAGCACGGTACACTAAAGCAGCAGCACCTATTACATGTGCTACTTTTGCTCAAGATGTTTTGGAGGGGAGAGCTAAGGTTTCACAGGCTCATGATCACAAACACCAACCACTCATGTTTGGACCAGCTAGTCTTGTGGGTGGAACCATAACAAGTGAAAGAGAACGGATTGCTGCACAAGTTTTCCAACCTGGTCATAGGTATCATATACTATCCCTGCATTACAAAAAAACAACTTTTTGGATATTGTGATTTTGTTCTTGTGAGAATACATATGTTGTTTTCATAGCTAATAGCATATTTTGGAATATTAGATTGCCAACTATGAGGTAGTATGATTTTGTTCATATGAGAATCCATATGTTGTTTTCATAACTAATGGTATGTTTTGGGAACATCAGATTGCCAACTATGAGCATAGAGGAAGCTGGGTTGAAGGAGATGGAGATGATGAATAAATGGCAAGAGCAAACTGCTAAGATGATAGAAGAAGCCAATTCCTCATGGCACAATGACAAGTGGAAGCCAAGAGCAGGTGGCAGTAATGATGACGATGACGAAGATGAAGATGACGAGGCCGCACAAGAAAAGGCAAGAGCCTTTGACGATTGGAAAGATGAAAACCCTCGAGGTGCAGGAAATTCAAAGCTCACACCTTGTGGCTAAGTGTGCATTTCATTGTTTGCTGTTGAAACTGAAGTGTTCCAAATAGTTGGTGTCTCGTGTCATGGTGATGTACAAATCATGTCATTAGACACTATTTGAGGATAAGACTTATGTAATAGTGAGCTTAACTTTTATGTATAATGGTACACACGAATAAACAGTATGAGAGCAGTATTTTCCAAAGAAGACACCGTCCTTAGCTGGTGTGCAAAGTATAAGTCACTAAACACCTTCCTTGACATAATATTTCCAAATGTCATCATCAAACAACTAAACCTGTTACACCATAAGGTTTGACCCAAATTTAGAATCAACTTCCAATCATGTCCTTCAATTCAATCCTAAACTTAAAAAGATCAAGTAAAAAAATCAATCTGAAGTCTGCACAAGAGCAAACAAAGAAATCAATAAATTGTTAAATTTGAACTTTGTCTCGTACTATACCATGTCTGATGTTTTGCAACCAAACACTGCAATCAAGGATTTTGGCTGAATTTGGTCTAATTAGATGGTCTCTTTTGAGTTCTTTGTTTTATAAATGAGTGGCTGATCTGAACTTTTACAAGACTATGTTATGCGGCTTCTTTAGGCAGTTCCCCATAGAATAACTTGGAAACACCTTTTCAATAACGGTTTCAAGTTGGGATATAACTTACATTCAACATTCATTCTCTTGTAAGCAGCGAGAAGGCGCCCATCAGTAAAAACAAATTACAAAAGCTCACAAGTTTATCAACACATTTTCCAGCACAAAATAGTTAACACTAAAGCCTTTGATCCATTGTTTGACTTCTAATATTTTGCTAATAAATCGATTTAGAAGTTTGTAAGCATTTAACTACACTTTTGGGTGGCTTTTAATCCGTTTGACTCACTTCTGATATTTAGGTAATCTCATAAATTATACATTATGAATTGATGGTGTATTATGAACCTTTGTAGCAGTTGTTTTTTTGGTGTTGCATGAAGCTAGAGGTGGCATAATCGGAAGGTTGGGTGTGTCAAAATGGGTAGTTTTTATTACAGTTCTGATCGGGTTGACCTGCTAACATTTGTTTTCTAATATTTGTTAGCCCTTGATGAATAGTTAATATTCTATATAATTGCAAAACTACAATATTAAGTAATCTCATTGGGTACAGTAACTTAAAGGAAGTATGTCTTTTTTAGGTGTTGTGTTTGACCTGTTACTGTTTTTTAAGTAGATGAAATTATTATCAAGTGAATAAGCTGAAGGGGAAGCTGCTGGTGCTGGTTCATGGGTTGATTGACGAGAACTCGCATTTTAGGCATACAGCTAGGCTCCTGACTGCATTTGTGGGGCCTCGAAAGGCTTATGAGTTGTTGATATTCCCGGATCCACAGCATTCGCCTCGCCCTCTTAAGGATTGGCTATACATAGAAGAAAGAATTTGGGACTTCATTCAAAGGAGTTTGTGCTGGAATTCTCATTCTTCCTTTCGCTGTTCTTTTTTATATGTATTTCTTTCTTGTTGCCACTATCAGAGTTCATACAACACAGTTGCTGGTTTTACATTTGTTAATTATTGGTCAAAATAGTTAAATGGTAATATAAGTTTATGAATAAACTGGTATAGGATGATGTCACATTTTCATGTAAATAAGTTGAAACAAACTTGTCCAGTATCACCTAAAGTTGTAATGGAAAGATGTAATGAATCATCAGTATTTGCTTTAGTAATTACCTAAACTCATCATGACCTCTGGTAATTAACATTAACATTAATATTAACATTAACATTCCTTTGACCAGTATAACATAACCTAAACTCTGTATATCATTAAAGCTATCTTACTCTTACTCTTAAACTATTTTAAACTATTTTATATCATTTGTTGATTTGAACATGAAACTTTTCATCTGGGATGCAAGAGACGTAGCAAGTGGGATAAGAAGTTTACATACGTAAAGTACGACAAATGCCTCTTTATACAGTTTATTTAAATAGAATGAGAAAACAAACACAACATCAGAGAAAGAATGAAAACAAGGATTTTAGTACGATATTATATATATGCATGGCCATGGAAAACAAAAACCGACTTTTGAAGAGTTCCTCACCGTTTAAACCCTCAAACTTTCAATCATAGCCGTTAAATGAACTCGTCGGTGATGAGATTCATCAGTGTCTCATGGGTTTCAAATCTTTTTCAGCTTATTGTGTTTAATTTTAACTTAATGACTTCATCAAACCCTTTTTTTTGCTATTCCCCCATCTTCTAATTCTGATACCGTTTACATTGTAGAATTTCATGGTGCACCGATGTTTATGAAGGTAAAGAATGATTGTTTCTTGCTTATAGTGATTGTATTCTTTGTATTTGTTGGGTTATTTGCTTTTAGGGTTATGTTAGTTCATGGTTTTGAAGTTTGACATTGTTATCGGGGCTGCTAACGTTGGTAGTTTTGCTCTACACCACAAAAAACTTGGTTTTTGAAGTCTTGACAATGTTATCTGTCTCTTTCTTTGTAACAACAATTTTTGAAACCGGTCCAGGTTAAGTCAACAATAGTCAAATCTAGTTCTTTTTTACTAGTTCAGGTTGAAACCAGCTTGAGCGATTGAAAATGACCGGGTTTAAATCAAGTTGAAACCAGTTCGGTCCAGGTCTTACTGGGTTAAAACTGGTTTTATTGAATATGGTTATAAACCAACTCAATTCTACGGGTTGAATTGGGTTGGAACCAGATTAGAGTGAAACCGATTTGACAATCAGGTCAGGCCTATTGGGTTGATGATTCTCTCAGCAACTTCACTTGCAGTAAACATCCTTTCTTTCCCCTCTCTCAGCAACTTCTCTGCATACTTCTCATCACTCATCTCTCTAAAGGATATGATGATTCTCTTACGGTTCAAATTCAAAATTTAACCATGAACAATAAGTCATAAAAAGATGCTGCACCACTACTAGCGAGTTCATAATCTATCTTCTCTATAGCATTAACATAACTAAAGATTCATAACAAAATTAGCATACAAATTAATTACTATATGAAGCTACAGCTAGAACAAATCCCAACCGGGGGACCTGGCCAAAGCCTAGAGGAGTATAAAATACAGATACAGATACAAAAGTTGATCGATTGGATCAGATTGGATCTACTCATCATCGTCATCATCTTCATGGGTATCCATTTTGGTGATATGCTTGAAGGGATCAGTTCGCATATATGCCTCAGGTCGATAAAACCCCATTTCATTCATTCTGTTGCTTATCGCGTGAAGTATCGCTTTCTTTTTCCCCCCATACTCATCTTTGTTTTGTTCCACAAGCTCATTGGCCTCAGCGGCCAAGTTATTGACAAACGCAAAAATGTTATCCTCCCACAGCTTTAACCTCTCTATGTCATAACCCACAAGTTTTCCGGTCTCCCATATGTCCCTCACCTGCTCTTCCACAAACGGAGTTCTTTCCTGTGCGTATCTAATCATCTCGTCTTTTTTTGTCTACATGATCAACCAGAAAGTATAATAATCGAACGTTTTACATGATACAGACAAAGTTCACTTTCATATGCTGCTGATAATCAGAATTTTTGCTTGTCTTCATATAATAGAGTAACATACACAACAACATTAGCTGAGTTTCAGCTACCTTTGCCCTACAGTTTATGTTCAAATACTTAAAACAGACAGACTCTTGTAACGGCTAACAAGATTAGTGTTAATGGATAAACAGAAGCTTGAATTACCACATCTTGTTGTCTACAACTAGTTTTGTTTAAGTCTGTTTTTCTACTAACAGCAATTGCTCAAGTCTGTTCACTAAAACAATGTAACAGTTGACAAAAATCAGTTGTTTATCCTCCATTGTCATACACCAATGAAGCAAAATCGGGTTTGAAATTGATCTAGTAATCCCTTTCTTTTAACAAAACCACAAAAACCCTCATATGGACAAAATCTTGAAAATAGCTAAGTAAACATATCTTAAACCAAGAACAATGAAGTAAATAAATAGTAAAAAGATGCAATTTACAGATAACAAAGCTGAAATTTGGTACCAATTTTCTTCTCCTCCATATTCTCCGACGACCAACGCTGCCGTTCTGGGAGTGATCGTTGCCCTACAACACCAACAAACAACAAAATCATATACATACATACATACATACATACATACAAACAATGCAACAGAAATCAGATATGTATTGACCTTGTTATGGATACAAAAGTTGGAACGCCTAGGGTTTGACTCCTGAAAGATATTATTATTGAGGAAACGATTCGTAAAAGTGGTGATACAGATAATGATATGATAGATGTACTATGTACAGAAAAGTCATGGGTCATTTACAGATGAATTTAACGAGTGAAAGCTTGTGAAACCCAAAGAATTCATCTTCATCTTCATCGCCATAGCCATCGTCATCGTCATCTGCAATCTCAATTCTCAAACCCTTATCTTCATTAAAGTATACCTTTCTCCGGTGTTGATTACACAGAAATTTGGGCTTCTTTGGGCTTCCTGTAGGTCCCATTTTCACCGTCATGACCCTGAGCCCATTCTAGCCCAACTCATGAAACTCAAATGGGCCATTCAGATACACAATTTGAAGTTTTGAACTATTATTTTTAAAATCATTTGTACTCTTCTCTAACATATGTTAACATTTTTGTTGTCTTTAACTAAATATTAAATAATTTATATATTGTTTTCTTTTATTATTAGGTTAAACTAGTATTAAGCCTTCTGTGTTGCGTCGGGAGCGTAAAACCGTGTAAAGGATAATACCATATCAAGTAGCATCAATGTTACACCACTATTAGCGATCACCAACACTGAAAAAACTCGTCGTAAAAAATAGAAAAATAAAATCTGACAAAAATAGACGTAAAAACGTAGAACCTACGCGTCTATGTAATGTGACGGTTCTCCAACTATAAAACAAAAATCTTTGGTCTATTTTTGATACGTATTTTTCATAAAACAAAATTATAAAACTTGTTTTTGTTTTGTCTTTAAATTATCCAGTTGAGAATTCAAAAGTATTACCAAAATACTTCAATCTGAAAGTGAATATACATAATTTAAAAAGATATCCGAAAACATTACAAACTACGAAGCCTATATAGTTTTGTGTACACACATTCAAAAACAAGAACACCTGCACGTAAAGTAAAAACAAAAGAATAAAAACATGATTTATATTTTTGCGGTGTGATTTTGTTTCTAAGATCACAAATGAAGACAAAATAATCAAGAAATGTATACTAAGCGCACTATCTCTTCGATAGTAATATGATTAATGCAATGGTTTTAATAAAAGTAAATCATACTTACATTATGCTTTATCATACCTTTCTAATTATACTCTTTATCAAACCTCCCTAAACCCTAAATCAAAATCATAACAAGGTAAAGTATATTCATTTGATAGAATAAATAAGGTATGTATAAAGTGAAAAATATACAATTCCATATATAATATTTATATTTTTCAGTAGTGATTTTAACCTTTGACTTAAAACAAAATGCAAACTACAAACAATATTCTCATTGCTGGCACCATTTGATAGAGACTAAAAGCCGATCTTCGGTTCAAATTAAGGATTAAAGTAAATACTTAAGGTGTTAATACTTAATAATAAATTAGATATACACTAAAAATGAAATAAAATAGTAACTGAAAGGTGATTAGTGAAAGCAACCCTACCCCACCTGCCTTCACATTACCTTATTACCAAATAAGATTAAAACAGAATTAGGTCGCTTAATTACTCATCCTTCTTTTCATTAATTGTAATTACTCTATGGATTTTGCTATATTCACAACCTTCGTTTTCAATTTTCAAAAATGGAAGAGAATGACACCTAATTATAGTATAAGGTGTGAACAGGTTAAATATTCATCCTATTTTAATATTTGAAATAAAAAATTGCCGACGAAATTTAAGGAAATGTTTACACATTTTTACACGTTTCTTCTAACTATAATTTCTTTTATCCTTTTAAAGAATCACAATAAGTGTTAGTGCTATAATGAGTTGTTGTTGACTTTGATAAGTCTCACAGATGACAATAAGTTGGGTATGTGATGTGTTCTAATAATCTCTGTCGCATACATGATTATAATATTTTGTTCATACTAGTCGCTTAATACTTATCGGGTTTTATGTTTTGGGGTATAGTTGCTAATAACTAGCCTACCCGTTAATAGTCTTATGTGGATGAAAATTAACAAACGTTTGTTATCGAAATCCTATCTTAATTTCATCTTGAGATCTTACTTGACATATAGAGTGTTCAACTATATTTCTATGAGTTTTTATAACTTTAATAGTTCCTAAATTTTACATCTTTAACATAATGTTTATTATATATTTTTAAATTGGGTGGGTATTGCCTAATGTTATGACTGTTCTAAGCTCGTAAAATATTTTCAAATTATTCCCATACCTGAATGCCCCTTTTCTAATTGTTTTGGGTTCTTCCGTCGAGTCTGGATTCATTAATTTAACATCCTCAAAATCAGATAAGGGTGTGAAAAAACCAAAATATGTTGTTGGGGTGTGAAAAAACTGAATTCATAACCGAAAAAACCCACCAGACTTATGAATTTTGTTTTTGGTTTGGTTCGTAACCGAAATCAAATTGGAGTTTTTTGTTATATGTAATTTTTGAACTCGGTTAATTCAGTCTAAATGATTTAGCCGATTTCAGTTATGTTATAATTTATATATTATTTTTAATTGTAAGTTTAGCTCAACTTTCAAAACCTCGCATTATAAAGTGGTTTTGTTTAAGCTCAATAACTAAGATTTTGTATGCTAGTCCAACTTCAATTTATTAAAACTCAATCTCAAATTTTGTTTCTTAAAAAGTCAAAGTCGACTATTTATATTTATAGCAAATGTGTTTGTTAACAATTCAAGACTTTAATATATATATATATATATATATATATATATATATATATATATTTTAAGAATGTTTATGAATAGTAATTCTCATATACTTAATCTAAAGGTAATAACATTTAAACAAACGGTGAATTCGGTTTTTTCTAGTTGAATTCGGTTTTTTCATTTTAAACCAAATCCTAACTAGATTGAATGCAGTTGAATTCAATTTGGTTAGCCATACTTCTTGTGTGGTTCAGTTTATGATTATGTCTGAAAAAATTTCAAAACTTGATAACCGAATCAAATAAACTAAACAAATCAATAATCAAATCGATAAACACCCATAATATGTTGTCTATAAAAAAGTTTACACTTTTGGCCCCGTAAATCTAACTAAGTACTTACCATATTTTATTTTATATTGGTCCATCTTAGATTCAAGAAACCTTGGTTAAAAAGTAATATGTTACTAACCAGAATTTGGGTTACACCACAAGGTTGAATTTAACCAATACAAGGATATCACATTTTGAGTTAAAAATGAGTTTTTATGAAAACTCTAACAAAAGTAATTTATTATTTCTGAGTTTAATAAAATGTGTGGATGCCTAGAATTAGGGATTTTGGCATGAATTATGTCATATACCAAACATTTAATTGAAAGGATTACGTGTGATAAAAGGGATAATTATGTAAAACAGATTATTTAACATGCATGTGTTTGGTCACATGTTTAAGGATCATGCAATTAGTGACTATGCCTGATTCTGTTACATATGAGATATGTGTGAGAGGGAAAATAAGGTTAGACGGTCGGTTCATTCTTTTCTCCTTCCTAAAATCTCCAAACACACATTTTATTTTAGAATCTTAATTTGTATATATATGTTAGATAATACATATAATTAAATCATGTGGCCTAATATATAGTATAACATAGTTTTGTATTATATATTTCATTGTTTTAATATATGGAATGAACCAGTCTGGTCGGATTGGAAGTCATCTCACCTCGACGGTCCAATGCTATTGGTTGTCAAAAGTTAAAGCGTTTGTTTTTTTTTTATTTTAAGTTCACAATAAGAATACTTAAAAACATCAAAACACGTAAACCCATACATCAAAAACATCATAACTCAACCTATACAAAGACTCGCAAACATTAAATCATCATCACCAATTTTTATTTTTAAACAATTATCTCTATTGTGTATGTAGGAATGGCTTGGTCAAAATCAAGGTGGTTTTTTTTTTTCAAAAGAGTTAAATTATTTCATGTCTAGAAGTTTTATTTTTAAAGTTGTTTTTATAAATTTCACATATGAAATGCTTCTTCTAACGATCATGTTATTCATCTATGTGCTATTGTAGGATCAGCAAGTCAATACGATGATTTCTTACTGTTTTCATTAAGACTTCAACTATATATAAAACATTCTTAAAAATATTTTATTATAATGAGTTTTACAGGAAAAATCACTCAGAAAGATTATTTTATAAAACATAACTATCGAGGCTTTTTATGATATAAATTACAACGTTGACTCTATCAAATGTTATCTTTATTGGTTGAAATGTCATCTTCTTATTTTAGACTTAGAAACTTTACGGAAAAATATTACTTTTCATTATCACACATCATCGTGTAAGTGCATGGCAGTTGTTGTTTGTTAATCGGGTGAAATCGAGATTACAAGCTTATGTGTATTAATTTAAAAATAATCAAATAATTATGTTCTGATAAGTTATAAGTCTAAATAATCATTTATGAAAAAAAAAATTATCAAAACAATAATTTATGTGATTTCCTCTTTATTTCAACGCACCAATCAAATTATTTGGTTTGATGCGAAGCATCGAAACCACGTATGACATCCTTGAGTAGTAAATGACTATTATACCCATCCGAATATCAGCAAACTCGATGCACGAGTCTCTTGTAAACGTGAAGTCTAAGGGTCGATGTTAGTCACGTTGGGTTAATGTACATATTTCCCTTTGTGTTTTTATTAATTTAGATTAAACTATATTTACAACTCGAGTTCGTAACGTACGAGTTACGTAACAACAACCTTACTGTTGCTACAACAACGACGTCTACACAAGCGAAATCATACTACTAAAATCAACGGTGTGTGACCGTTGGTTCTGTACGGTTCACCCCCTATATTAATACCATGGTCCTACACTCATATAAACATAAACATCCTCTTCCTAAACACACTGATGCTCTCATCTTCTTGAGTTCTTGATCAACCCCTAACTCAATAATAATCAAACTGCTCTTGTTGATCATGGAGAGCACCGATTCATCGACGGGCTCTCAGCTACCGCAGCTGCCGCCCGGGTTTCGCTTTCACCCGACCGACGAAGAACTGGTGGTTCACTACCTCAAGAAAAGGGTAGCCGCTGCACCTCTTCCGGTGGCCATTATCGCCGAGATCGACCTCTACAAGTTCGACCCGTGGGAACTCCCCGGTGAGTATACGTCATAACATAATGTTTGATTCAATAATTCGGTTTAATTTGTTTGATTTGTTGGTGTTGAATGTTAATTAAATTGTGTGTTTTATAGCTAAGGCTACGTTTGGGGAGCAAGAGTGGTACTTCTTTAGCCCGAGGGACCGGAAGTACCCGAATGGTGCTCGGCCAAACCGGGCCGCGAATTCGGGCTATTGGAAAGCCACCGGAACCGATAAACCGGTGTTGACTTCCGGTGGTACGCAGAAAGTTGGTGTGAAGAAAGCACTGGTGTTTTACGGTGGTAAACCACCGAAAGGGGTTAAAACGAATTGGATCATGCATGAATATCGACTTACTGACGGAAAAACCATCAGTAAACCCCATGGGTCTGATCCCACCAAACAAAAAGGTTCATTAAGGGTAAGGATGATATTATTGAATAATAATAACTTTTTGTTCTGAACACCCTCTCTCTTCATCTGATACAGAGAATGAGAGAGTGTTTTACGACAGGTGTTGTTTTAACAACAAACAATACCTGTGTGTAGATTAATGTCAATGTGATGTGATTTTGATAGTCATGCAATGAATAAATTTGCAGTTAGATGATTGGGTGTTGTGTCGAATCTACAAGAAGAACAATATGCAGAGGCCGATGGATAGCGACGGATGCGATCACCACAAAATGACGGGGATGCTATCGTCTATACCTCCGTCGATCTCGCTAGCGGGCGGGCACCACGTGATGGTGGAAAACCAAGAACACAATCTACTGTTTGATGTTAGAATGAACACAAGCGAAACTGACACCAACAATACCACAAACATATCTAATCTCTTACCTGTGAAGAGGTCACTCTCGGGTCTGTTTTGGAACGACGAAGCTGCCGCTAGCGGCAACCCTGGCGGCAACTCATCGTCGGCATACACTAAGCGGTTCCTCGCTGGGGAGAGTAACAGTGATATTAGTGTTATGGCCAACAGAACCACCGAGGAAAACGGTGGTTCGATTGCGAGTTTACTGAGTCAGCTGCCACAAACGACACAACTGCAGCAGCAAGCAATGTTGGGGTCGATTGAAGATGGCGTTTTTCGGCATCCGTATCAGTTGCAGGGGATGAATTGGTACTCTTAAAGTCATCTACATCTTCTTTTGCATTGTTTACTAAGAAAACCCTAAAAGGTAAGAATGATGTTTAAACTTTTATACATATGTACTTAACTAATTTATGTAATATGAATATGTTGAGATAGTTTACATATCAAACAATCATTCTCTATGTATATCACATGATGAATTCCTTTTGGTCCGTTTTAAAAAAACAACCATAATATAGGAATTACACATAAGTGTATTATGTTCATTACAGAACTAATTTTAAGTAGAAGACTCGTTTGGTTATTAGGTTTACTCTTGATCTTTACATGATCAAGATAATAAAATGGCACCAAAATAGGGTGAGAAAGATCCATTCCTTTTAAACCCTTTATGTCATTGCCTTTTACATACTTTCAAGTTCAAAAAATTGAAAAGGATTTGATGAATAAAAGAAATTAAAGGGAGTATGAAATGCCACTAACAATTTGGATGTATTTTCTTCACTTGTTAAATTCGCAAAATTCCTGATAAGAAAAAGAAAGAAAACGTAACTAGGAAAAAACAACTGGTACAATGTTAGATCGATAAAGTCATTTTCAGCTGTATTTTTAATAATCCAATAAACATCAAGATCGGAAAAATAAAGTTTTAGTGATATGGTTTACATAAAATGACCTTTGACATCACCTTTCAAAGATGTGATATTTAATTTGATATTATCTCCAAATAATTAATTAACTTTCAGAATAATTTATATTAATCTGATATTATAGGGTCATTTTCATATGGATTAGACTCTTACTTGTTAATTAACCACACCTCACAAAGTCCTCTTCATTTTTTATTTTTGATTTATCATTTTGTAGTGGACCATGGGTTGTCATCAAAGGAATCTTAATCTTAAAACCACACAAATTAAATCACATTAGCTGCATTTCTTTCCTTTTTTAGTAAAGTGTACAAACCAACTTTATCACGTTTTGCATCATTAGTGGCTTTATTCGAAAATCTTAAAGGGACAATCTTGATATGGGCCATCTTTTTTCTCACCTCTCTTTTTCTTAAATGAATAAAGCTATCTTAATTACCTAAATAACCCTAATCCTCATATAATGAAAACGATATTACAACGCTAATTTTTCACTAACTTTAGACACATGTAATTACATGTATTCACAATACATAACTAACACAAAAGACTCACAACAAGTTAAAAAGTGAATGTGGTGTCGATAATGAAAGTTAAGTATTCAAATCGAATAATTTTGGGATTTTTGAACAAATCCCTAACGGGATGAATCGAGTCAACTTGCGAGTTTGTAACTTGACACATTTGTTTTATAAATAAACTTTAGGTATTGAATATATTTTGTACGCATTTAAAATTTCAAAGAATAAGTACGTGAAAAAACATAAGTATGTTTTTTTATGTAAATTATAATTCTAGAGTTTTAATATGAATTTTTTTTTAAAAAGCTTTGACGAATATATGATTATCCGAATACACAAGTCGATCATGCTTGAGTTTTTGGGTGTTAACTTGGTTTTTGTGTTTGGGCTCATGTAAAGTTTTGAGATTCATGTTGGCCGGGTCGATCCATCAAACCAGTTCTATTTAACAAGACTAACCTTATTAAGTCCACTAAAGTAAGTCGTTACGTTGCAGAGTAAGTCAAGAGGTTGTAAGGTAAACCGACTTGTGGTAATATAAACAACAGCCGACACATGTGACAAATAATTTCTTGCATTCCAGTACTAGCAGTTTTCCATGCTATGGTGACTCGGTTTAAATAAAGTTTATATGGAAACGTTGGTACACATAAGAACGTAGCAATGATACATATCAAATTTAAGAATATTACGTTGTGGAATTGAAAACATATTACATTTGTCACGCACAAGTTGTGAATAAAATTTATATCAAAACACATAAAACAAGCATGTCGAGACGCTGTATTTAGAGTTTTATAAGATCAATAAATTTTAAAAAATATTCCAGGAAAACAAAATATATCTCATAATATTTTATACGACAGGATATTTGGTGTATTGAGAATGGGCCAGTTATTTGGGTTGGATCTAATGGGCTTATCGGATTTACTTTTCTAGTGGACAGCCCACAGCCAACCAAATTTTATTCTACTGGGTTTTATTGAGCCATTGAGGTACTTTTCTAAATTCTAATTACAACTTGCAAGGGTCAAAATTACAAAGCCAACATGCCTATAAACAAATCAAAACATATAATTTAACAAAATTATTAACAATTTGTTTGTCAAATAAAAAACAATCTAACAAGGACTATTCGTTCAAGAAGGCAGCAAAACTATTCGTTTACAGTGACTTCATCTTCACTAAATCATTTGAATGATGGTTGTAACGATGGTGGTGTGATTGCTGATGGCAACGATGAGATAGTGGTGGCAAGGTTTAATCGTGCTAGAGTGATCCCGGATGTCCAGACCTTTGCTGTTAACAAATGATGGAAATAAAAAGTTATAATTTAATTTTAAGTTCAAATATATTTCACAAGGACATTTCAAAATGTTCAATACAAAAAACTAACATTAATTCAAATCAATGAGCACTTATCTTACGGGTAAGTGAGTAATATGAACCATCAGTGTAGTCTCTAAAACTTAAAAACCATATGTGCCATATAAACATACCCCAAATACCATACGCATATTTATTAACTTTATAATATGGTTTACAATTTCATCAAAGGGTAAATACTCGAAAAAACTAACATATCTTTAGTTTTTTATCATAAAAGTCCATGTATATTTTTTTACACATAAAAAATAGCACACTTTTTGTTTTGTCTCATAAAATTCCATCAACAACTTTTACATATAAAAAACCAACATACTTCTTTATTTTTTCACATAAAAACCTCTTAATAATTATTTTCACATGTAAGCAATGTTGTTGAGACCGGATCGTACCGGCCGGTCTGACCGGTTCGACCGCGAATCTGGGGCTGGTCCGGTCCGGTCTGGTGTGACTCGTTTTGAACTGGTCGAACCGGCCGGTTCGTCCGAACCGCTGGTCGGACCGGGAAACCAGACCACTTTTCCCTTCTTTTTTTTAATTTTAATGGGTAAAAACGAGGTGTTAAACCATAAATTAGTGCTTTGGATATACAAATATAGTTAAGTTTTATATATAACTATAAAATATATATATAAATCATATATAAATGACTTATATTTAATTACATATATAAATATAATTAAAATATAGTTAAATCCGGTCCAACAGGTCCGACCACCAAACCAGTAAGACGTCCGATCCGGTTCTGAAAACATTACATGTAAGTCACTTCAATTTTTAGATTCGAGCAAATTCTAGAAAAAACTTAAGCAACTTTTGCACCGATTGTTTTGTTTGTGTGTATTGCCACCCTACGTGGCTCGTTCAAGTTATAAGATCCCGAGTTCAAATTGTTTATGTTATGCAAGCTCAAGCTCGACTCGTTTAAGTTATAACAAATGAAGTGATTTAATGTGTAAATAATTCTTTAGTGGTTTTTACGTGAAAAACATAAAGTATATTAGTTTTTTATGTCCATAAATTGTTGAGTAATTTTTATGAGATAAAACAAAAAATATATTGATTTTTATATAAAAAAATAATAAACTAAAATTATGTTGATTTTTTTATGGTATTTATCTTTTCATCGATCACCAATTAAACTGAATTTAACAACTACGCGTTCGTCGTTAACGGTCTCAATATTCACATTATTGTCTCTTCAAAGAAGCTTCTGCAACGAACCACCTACGTAACGTTCCCCTGTACGCGTGTCAAATTCAACGGCTAACTTCTTCAAAGTCAAAATCAAAACACATTCAAGATCCCATTTCACCACCACCCATATAAATCTCCACAACTCACCACCAAATCATTCACACACACACACAATCATAAGTTCATTCATCAATCATCACCATAACGAATAAGATCACACCAAAATGAGCAGCCTCCACCACCCATCTCCGATCAAAAGCCCCTCAATTTCCGGCGAAAAATACATCAATTTGATCACCGATTCGCCGTCGCCGCCGCCGAGACTCCGGCGGCTGAGTTCATCGTTGGTACGGAGGAATAGCGGCCGTGAGATTGTAGCCCCCAGACGGCGGCGTGGGAGTAAAGAGATTGTTCGGCGGGCGTTGACTCCGCCGGCTCGGAAGTTGACCATGCGATGGTTTGATTTTAAGCCGACACCTAGCCGACTTTCGGTTATGTCTACGGTTGCTTAGATTTTGATTGTAATGTTTGATTAGATCGAATGAGTGTTATATGTTTATAATTGATTTCAGATAGTGAGTTTTGGGATTGTTCGAATGATAAAAAGTTGATTCTTTTATGTGTTCAATTGGTGTACTGTATCTTCTTCTCCGATCTTGATGGTCAACTCGATCTCTTTGAATTTGTTCAATTGGGTTGATTTTTCATTTTTTCCTATATTGAAATTTGGAAGAATGATATTATCTTGGGAATTTTGTTAAATAATTTAACTTAAATTGAATTGTTATTTCCATGAAAGTTCAACGAATGTTTGTAGTTATTATCGTATTCTGTGTTGGGTATTCTTGTTAGAGCATTCACAGCTCGCTCATGCCTTGTAATTATGTGGGTGTGAGTCTTAAATTATATGAGATGGTTTTGAGTGATTATAAGTGAAAAAAAGAGAGAAAATATTATTGTTTATCTGTAAATTTAAAAACTTACTGTTCAATTCTTATAAATTTATTAATATTTTTTAAAGTGATTATGAGTGAAGGAATGAGAAAAGGTAATGAAAAATGTATAAAAATATATTATTTAATTGAAAGAAGAGAAAAAAAATTATGGTTTTTAATATAATTATATGGATAAATATAAGACTTTGTTTTTGATGGATGATATTCATAATCAACCAGTCTTTAAAATATTTATATTGTGTAAAGTTATTGATGGGGTATCACCCTAAGTACGTTACAAGTTAACGGTGAAATAAACAACTCGGCTATAACATTTCACGAGATGCTACCACAAGCATGCCTAGTGGTGGCTGCGACCCAAATGTGAGTGGAATAAGTTGCAGCAACAGATGAAGCAAGCGAAGAGGAGTCCCAGCCGTGGCTCATATAGAATGCACCCCAGCTCCAGCTCACAATAACAACTTTCGAGGTTCGCTACTTGACTCACCTGTGGCCCTAAGCCGCAACCCACATAGGGGGATGGACGCAAGACGCAGCTCAATAAGAGGAAAAGGAAGAATTCGACATTCACACTTAGAAAAACTAAGGTTATTTTTAAGGAAGAAACACATCCATTAGCTACCAAGGAATATAATCATAGCATAAAACAAACAATACATTGGTCAAAATTTACAAAGGATAATTACGTTAGAATATGCTACAATATGTAATGACAAAAGGTTGAAGTCAACATTTCTCTTTAATGTAACCGATCACGTTGGTAAGATAACTCCAAGTGACGGTATTCTATTTTGTTCGTTCTATCCACAAGAGAGGTATGAGATCTTTAATGTTAACTTTGTAATTCAATTGTGCCTGACCCAATAAGAATATTACTTAAATCAGAGCAACATGGATTTTAGTGTTGGTAAGAAATTGTAACACGGTTTTAAAATTTGTAATTCATGAATATGGAGAGGAAAACATGGTTAAGTTTGGAGAAATGAATAAGAGGTGGGTAAGAAATGAAATTGTTTGGGTATTGGGTGTTTCGTAAACCCGGTTTACGAAAGTAAGAAATTTTTGGGGAAGACGACGCACATCATCCGTAATTCTCTTTTACAGAAGTACTTTAGATTGTCGTAACGTGTTCACTTTTGTAAATGGGTTTACAAAACACCCAATACCCAAAACAATTTTATTTTATTTTTTTCAAAAATCATCTTAGACGTGAAGACATCACAATGGTTTTTTTATTTTAAAAGCCGAATTTCAGCAGGAAAAATCTTTTTATGGTTGATCTCAATTGCAATTTTACAAGAAAATACTAGACTAGTTGTATAGTTAGCATATCCAAAAGATATACAAAGGTAAGATCATTATGTATATATGAAAACTTAGATAACCCATGTATACACACCATTAATACACAATCATCAATCATCAATCATATATCTATAACTTATAATAAAAGAAAGTTTTCTTAAAACACATGTTATCAATCTAGCATATCAAATGACACGTGTAATTATTCTAGCATATCAAAAAATTCATTTTTTCGTCTCTCTCTCACAATAAATACAAAAATTATAAAAACAATTAATTTGACTTTCTATTTTTAACTAAAATATGTTTAAAAAATAAATTTATATTTGTGTTTCTTGTCTCTCTCATATTAAATAATAATTATTGTAAATGATTAAACAAAACTATTAAACAACTAAAATATAAATGTAGTTATTTTAATAATTTATTAATACATATTAAATATAAAGTAATAATTTTTAATTCATTAAGTGTTATAACTTTTAAATAATCATTATATTTTTATTTCATTAATGGATAATAACATTTAAAACTAAAATATTCATAAAAAACTAATTATTTTAATATTTTTTTTATTCCACTCATGTAATATATAAACTCTAACCTGGTATAATTATATAAACTATAACCTAATATATAAACTCTAGTATCATTATATAAACATATAATAATATAATAATTCTCTCTTGTGCAAGTCCAATTAACCCAAATGGAACATTTATTTTTCATAATTCCTTACAAAACCATAATTTCAAACCACCCAAACAAAAAAACACAAGAAAAACCGTTAAACAAGATCAAGAATTAGTCATGCAATGATGGGGAAGAAAGCGGATCTTCAGTGCACATGTGCACTGTCAAATCAATCTGCAACAACACTGCAGTTGCACACCTCATCGTACAACCGATACATCATCATCCTCAAACACAAGACTCCGGTAACGTGTTTTCATTACTGATCCAATTGTCTGGTTTATCTTGAATAACAAACTGATCGATCATGTGTATTCGACGTAGAATTCATCCATTTTTGTTGTAGATTCGTTGCATAAATGGCGAATATTTTAGCTCAGTTTCAGTCCATCAAGATTTCTTGTGATCAACTAGTCATTGCCGGTATGATTCATAGATTTATGTAGTCAGTAATTTGTTAGTTTTTTATATGTAACGAAAGATAATGAAATACTGAATTGATTATTACTGAGTAGGTTATATTACAATATCTTTTTTATTTTAACAATAAATATACAACTCTGTTTCGGATAGTATCTGAACCTTACAAGAAAACCCTAGTTCACCTAATGGGCCCGTAGGCTTAATCTTGGGTAAAGCTTAATAGGGGCCGGTGGCCAGGTGGGCCCCTCTTTTTCTGTTATTAATGTTAATTTTTGGCTTTCTGTAGTCTTAATTTTTTTATATATATTGAGTTTGTAAGCTCTAAAAAAAGTTACTTTCGTCACCGCCCCTATAAAAGTGTTCAAGCTCAGCAACTTGGTTTAATACAATTTGATATACATTCTAATATATAAAAGTTGAGCTTCTTTTAAAAAAACATAAACTAGATCTTTAGTTGTAGTCGGTAGAAAAAAGAATCTTATGATAATTCTGACTAAGAAGCTCTATATTCCATCACTGTGTAGTTGCTGGAATCTAATCTAACTATTAATCTGACTGATCAAATATTTGAATTGAATTCGTTTTCAGTGAAAGATGCTAGTGATTTGTGGCCTCTTGTGAAGGAGAGATTTGAGGAACGCCTTCCGTTTAAACGAGCTATAATAAACAACAAAACTCATCATCCTGTAACCGTGAATGACCTGCAAGCTGAGTTTTTATTAACTACAGACTCAAGGATCAAAAGCAGGGTCCCTCAGGACCAACTGAACTTTTGTTTTCAAGAACCATATGCAACTGTGGTTCTTGTAACATGTGAGGTGAGTAACTAGCTATCAATGACAGTTTAAGTATACAAAAAAGTTTAGATTTTTTATCGAAAAGTTGGTTGAAAATGACCATAATGTTGATGTGGTTATAGGATCTAGATGAGTTCAAGACGATTCTCAAACCGCGTCTAAAGTTAATTTTGCAAAATGAAGAGGAGTGGTTCATTGTGTTTGTGTCCAAAGCTGCATCAAATAACGACCACGCGAGCAAGATGGAAAAGAAGGTCTATACCAGACTTGAAGTTGATTTCAATTCAAGAAAAAGAGAAAGGTATGTTTAAAAAATGTAAATTCTATGGAATGTGTAATGGGTTAAAACGGGTCGGGTCGGGTTGGGCTGGCACGCTGACACTTATTTCTTATTTCTCTAATGCATTGCATGCATAGGGCCAGTTTACATCATGGATACTCTATATCTATCCAAACATAAAGGTAGTATAATATGTTGTCAAAAATTACTACTTGGTTGACCTGCAGGTGCTGCAAGTTTGACTTACTTGGGACTGAAGTAACTTTTTGGGATGATTTTGAACTCAAAATCATGGAGTGCATCAGAAACACTCTCGACAGACGCATCCAGTTCTACGAGGATGAGATTCGTAAGCTCAATGAACAACGTTTGATGCCTACATGGAGCTTTTGCACCTTTTTCATCCTCAAGGAAAGCCTTGCATTCATGTTAGAGTTGGCTAATCTTCATGAGGATTCATTGCGCGAATATGATGAACTAAAACAATGTTATTTGGAAACAGGTGTTTACTTTGTAAATAAAATGTTAATTCATTCAATGTTGGATCCTTAACTCCTTATCTTTTGCATGATACAGTTAAAAATCCAGACACACAAAGGGAATTTGGAGGTAAGGAGCAGGGAGATGATCAATCCGCAATACTAAACCGTAACAACAAACAACTGACACATATTGTTCTAGAAACTTCCTTTCGAGAGTTCGAGTTTCAGCAATACCTATTTGCCTGTCAAGCTAAGGTTATCAAATATTTTAGCTAAACATACTCAAACCAGTTTCTGTATTTCAACTGACACAGAATTTTTATTTTTATTTTTATTTTTTGCAGTTGTTGTTTAGTCTAAACCATCCATATGACGTTGTGTCAAGAGGGTTCTCGTTTATAATTAGTTTCTCAGAAGCATTGGCCCTGCATGAGGTTGGCATATAGTCCATATCAGTTATTTGTACTAACTTACAGTTTCTAATTTATCATTGCTTATTGTCAGAGTAATTTGCCCTTTTGTATGAGGGAACTTTGGGTCCTAACCTCATGTTTGAGCCTGCTCAATGCAACTGCTGACCATTATAGAGACGGACAAGTGGGACCGGATGTAGAAAGAGATTATTATCGTTTACGGGGTGAATTATATTCTCTATCTCGAGTTAAGGTGAACTACAAGCCTTAAATTACCCTGTAGGGGTTGGGTCAGTTATAATTTAAGTTGTAATTCTTAAATGAGCCATATAACCCGAACAATACATTCCTAACCTTTTTTATACATGTAATGCTTATTTTCGTTCCGATTATGAACTTTTGGCAGTTCATGAGGCTTGCATATTTAATTGGGTATGGATCTAATATAGAAAGAAGTCCACTCAACAGGTATGCACTCAATTACTATTTACTGTCTAATTTCTGCAATTTTCCCGTAGAACTTGTTACCAGAAAACTCAAGTACTCCACCATACCTGCTAACTAACGGGATTAGATAAAAATCAGCTTATACTAAACATATGACCTCTTTTTATTTCATTGTATATGTAGTGCTTCACTTAGCATGTTACCTTGTCCTAAGCCAGCAGTTAGGCCTTCAGTTCCTTCTGATGCTTCATCTGAGGGTCTTGTCAAAGAAAAGGTATTATCCTTTACGATATTCGCTTATTAAATGATATTTTTTAAAATAATCAAATGATTAAACTTTGTAAACTTCAGAGAATTCTTCAAGTTACTCCAAGAATCAAGCACTTTGGCATTCAGAGGAAACCGCTGCCTCTTGAACCTCCTCCTGTTCAGTTTGACGCTTATCATCTAAGCCCGTTTCAAGGGTCTGATGGGTATATGATAATATATACTATTATGACCCATTCGAATTTCATTCTATCACAATTTTGGCTAAACATATTATATGCTGGCAGTTCAAATTCAGAACCACAAACATCAGTTTCAAGGACAGATTCTACACCAGTAAGCACTGAGAGCTTGGTTGATACCACGAGACTAGCAGAAGTTTTTGTGGCTGCTGAACATGCTCTTCGTGCGATTATTTCTGATCCTGATTTATGGAAATCTTTATCATCTTTAGATGAATTCGAGGTATATGTTACAGAACATATCAGAATGATTATGATATGCAAAAGTTCTTATCAATACGTGGTTTTAACAGAAAAAGAATCTTGAGCTATCAAAGGGTGCTGCTGATAGTTATTATCATGCATGGTGGAAGAGGCATGGAGTTGTTTTTGATGGTGAAATTGCATCTGTTTATTTCAAACACAAGAATTATGATCAAGCTGCAAATTCGTACGAAAAAGTTTGCGCGCTTTATTCTAGTGAAGGATGGCAAGATTTGTTAGCAGATGTGCTTCCTAACTTAGCCGAATGCCAGAAAATACTTTATGATAAGCCTGGTTACTTAACATCATGTGTTAGATTACTTTCTTTGGATAAAAACTTGTTCTTGACCAAAGAACGCCAGGTGTTTCAGTCAGAACTAGTTCGTCTTGCCCACAGTGAAATGGCTGACCCGGTCCCTTTAGATGTGTCAACACTGATAACGTATTCGGGTCATTCGGGCCCACCTATGGAGCTTTGTGATGGTGACCCGGGCACTTTGTCTATAACTTTGTGGAGTGAGTTTCCTGATGATATCTCTCTTGAATCACTTAGTCTTACCTTGACTGCTACACACAATGCTGATGAACGCGTTAAGGTATAACAATAATTACTTTGCGGTTGCATTTTTATCTATCAATTATTATAAAGAAACAATCTTTTTTTATAAACTTTTAGGCAATCAGGAGCAGTGGTGTTACTATATTGAACACGGGTCAAAATATGATTGCTCTTTCGTTGCCCCCACAAAAACCGGGCTCCTATGTGTTGGGTGTTCTTACAGGGCAGATTGGTCATTTAAGATTCAGGTCTCATGGATTTTCCAGAGGTAGGCCAGGAGACAGTGATGATATGAGCTTTGATAAGCCAACTAAGCCTATTTTGAAGGTAGTTATCCTATTTTGTATGAAAAACCCATATGCCATAAAGAAATTATATTATTTTAAAGCTTTTATGCTATAAAACACACTTTAGGAACTTTTGACTCGTTAACTTTTGAGCTATGCTTTTAAATTTTATCTACTAGAGATAAAACATAACCCAAATCGATCCATTCATATGTAAAGGGGTCTAAACTGCTAACTATAACGATTTCAAGTATAATATGGTTCTTTCTAAATTCATGTTATGTTCTAAATTTAGGTGTTCAAACCAAGGTCCCTTGTGGATCTATCTGCAGCAGTTTCATCCGCATTACTAATGAACAAGCCTCAGTGGGTCGGGATAGTTATAAAGCCATTAGACTACTCCCTCAAGGGTGCTCGTTTACACATTGACGCTGGGCCCGGACTAAAGATCGAGGAGTCACGCGCCATTGAAATTGAGAAACACGTCGATAAAGATAATAATAGTTCTAATGCCTCTGATATTCCCACAAAATCTTCTCAAATGAATCTTACAAATGGTAGTATAGAGTTACCAGATTGGGCCAGCAGTATAACTAGCATTTTATGGGTTCCAGTGTGTGCAATTAGTGATGGGCTACCAAGAGGAACATCTGCAGGTTATAGTTACACTAATTAATGCATGCATGTATGATTTCCATGATTTTGACTTTTGTTGACTACTAAATAGTCTTCTTTGACTTTTTTCGTTAGGAGTATTATCGACCCCGAGACCAAGCATTGCTAATGGGCTGAGGACTTTAGCCCTCAAACTCGAGTTTGGGGCGTCACATAATCAGATACTGAAAAGGTTCATGGTCCTGTTTGACCCTTGATTAAGATGGTTAGAAAATGATTAGCGTGATTAATATTGTGGTTATTTACAGGACTGTACCGGTTCATTTCACTGACCCGTTTCACATCAGCACGCGGGTCACAGACCAGGGGAGTGATGGTTCATTGTTTTTGCAGGTGATATTGCAGTCACAGGTGAAGGCCTCATTAACTATACATGATGTTTGGTTAGATCTGCAGGATGGGTTTTCTCATGCCGGACAAGGTGACGGGAGACCGACATCTGGCATGTTCCCATTGGTTGTTCCCCCAACATCTAAATCTGGAATTTTGTTTGGTATTTCACTCGGAAATACCAGTGAAGGTAAGAATCATATGCTCCCAAAAACAAAAACCCAAACCATGAGACACAAGCATTTGGGCCCAAAATCACGAGTACCTCGTGTTTGGGCCCCATAACCACGAGAATCTCGTGGTTCAGTACTAAAATAGCTTTGTTTTATTGGATAACGGATCACTTAAAACTCAAATAAATTTATGGCTTTGCAGATGAAGGGAAAACAGATCATCACGATACAATAATAAATATAAAATATGAAATTTACGGGGACAGAAATGTTGGATCCCATACCCCTCTTTCTCTAAAAACCGAAGGACCCGAATATGATGACGACACACCATTTTTAACATTCAAGGCTGGCCTCGTCTTACAACGGCCAGTACAAGAACCATCTTTGGCAGTTGCTTTTCTTCCTCTACCTTCAAACGGTCTTACAGTTGGTCAACTAGTCACGTTCAAATGGAGACTCGAAAGGTTGACCGACTTTGACTCCAAGGACGAATTGTTATACGAAGTCAACGCGAATTCAAGGAACTGGATGATTGCCGGAAGAAAAAGAGGTCATGCCCCTCTCTCCTCAAAACAAGGTGATTTCAAATCACTAGTAACAAGTACATTAATAGTCAGGTCAGATAATATCTCATCTGACTCGACCTATTAATATTATTTGAATAATATCTTATAGGAAGTTGTTGCATTTTGACAGGAGCAAGAATTGAGATATCAATCATGTGTGTGCCACTAGCAGCAGGACATGTACGACCTCCACAACTCAACTTGCCCGATGTCAATCGAGCCAATATATGTTGTAATCCTGCGGGGCCACATTTAGTGTGCGTGCTACCTCCACCTTTGAGCTCATCATTTTGCATTCCCGCGTGATGTAGGGAAAATCTGGTATTTTACGCGGTGAAAGATATATACGAGAAAGGAGAGAGTTCAATACAGAACTACTAGCAACATATATTAGTATTGATCAAATCATTTTTCTAACAAATTTAAAAGTTAAAGCATGAGTAAAAAATACAATAGTAAATGGTTAATTAGTTTTATCTATTCTCTTGACTATTTTTGTAATTTGTTTATAATTAATTAATATCTTAATCCTCTTATTTCTCCCCTAGTATATGTGGCTTTTGTGCCGACACGCCCGACAAATTGCAGTTGTGCGTGTTTGTTGGAAAAGTTAGTATAAACATACTTTAACTTTGAAAATATATAGTAACACATTATCTAAAACAAATTCTCAATGGGTGTAAACGAGTTGAGTTGCTCACGAGCTACACGAGAACGGTTCTGTTAAGAACTCAGCCCGAGCAGAGTTTAAATGAGTTCAAGCCGAGCTCAAGCTAACTTGGCGCTCGCTTAATAAATAAACTAGAGTCCGAGTTTCACTAATTTAGTTTGAACATTCTTGTTAGCTTAAACAAGTCTTTTATTTATATAATTTGTATTGTGTATTAAATATATATATTCATTTAATTATAATTATTATTATAAATAAAATTATGATAAAAATAATTAAATAATGTATATTATTTTATATACAAAAATTATAACTATAAATATACATAAAAATAATTCTAAAACTACCTATATAAAATAATTAAATTGTAAACTAATCAAGCACGAGCTTAAAAAATAAACATGAGTCAAGCTCAAGCGTTAGTTAGAACTAATTATTAGCTTAGTAAATCTTTGATATTATATCACTAAATGACTTGTAATGTTTATTTATTAAGTTGAAATTATTTTTTATTAGTATTATTTATTTTCTATTTCCTAAAGATAATACCGCATCCCGTTTTATGATTCACAGTTATATATCATGTTATTCTTTCTGATTTGACTCATGTTATGGGACCTATTCTTTATCTCATTTAAACTGAACCCAAAAATTTTTCTTTGTTTTTCTTTTACAGCAACCCAATTATATTTGATTCTTTTGGTTTTCTAGGTGGTGAGATGTAACATTAATGACCACATTAATAAGCATGTAGCTACACAAAACTAATAACATATATGTATTCATGTATGCAAAGTTAAGATAGACTTATTAGAAAATAAATCAGCTTAATGTATGAATATTCCGCGACAAGATCATGAGTCTCAAACCCCATATCTCAAATTCCTTTCATCTTTTGAAAATGAGTAGGGCCTAATCCTTTACTTTTGTTGCATTCAAATGTTGTACAAATGCACAATAAATTAAGAAAATATTCAAAATGAAGCTACCACAGCATATTTCTTTATATCAGAATTGGTTTAAGAATTTCATTTTCAAAAGAAAAATATTTAAATTTAAAATAACTTATTATTATAAATGGATTATAACTATGAAATAATCTCTCACTTTAGTTGGTAGGTTAGTGATAATAGTATAATACTATTTAAAAAAATCAGGGCTTAAAATCTTTGCATAAGATAAATTAAAAGTTGGTATAATTTAAAGATAACAATAAATAGGATTGTAATGAACAGAACGAACACGAACATTGAATGCAAAAAAGACCTTGTTCGTGTTCGTTCATTAAGAAAATAACATGCTCATGAACTGTTAACGAATATTTACCAAAGGAGATTATATGTTCGTGCTCATTAATAAAGTAAATGATCTGTTCATGAATGGTTCGCGAACACTTACCAAACGTAAACGAAGCAAGCAAGGAACACATACAAATATTCACGAACATAAACGATTACTGACAAAAGTTCCTAATACAATTAAATACAAATAATCATATATTGACTCTATAATTAAAATCACAAACATTACCTATATGCATCAATGATAAATAAGTACTTAAACATAATTATCACAAACAAAACTACTAAATTAAAGAACACAAACGAACATAAACGAACACATTATTAAACGTTTACGAATATAAATGAACAAACGCATCCCCTGCTCACGTTCATTCATTTAACTAACCGAACGAAATTTTCTTGTTCGTGTTCTTTCATTTATTAAACGAACGAATATAAACGAACTTTCCACTGAATTTTTTTGTAAATGTTCGATTCGTTTACAATCCAAAGAGTAGATAAGTGTGATTCGTCTTAATTAAAAAGAAAAACATAATCACTCCATGAGTCACACGACTAATTATTGAGTCACACAACTAATTATTATAGGGAGGTGAAAGCCAACCTCAGTCATAGGCTTTTGGCTCTTAAAAGTTAAAACATCATTTAGTATATGTATTATCTTTTCATATATATATAT
>BJCM01085316.1:0-16487 GCA_018326385.1 Flaveria bidentis
TATATACACATATATATATACATTTATATATACATATAAATATATATAATATATGTATATATATTATATACATATATATATATATACATTTATATATATATATATATATATATATATATATATATAATATGTATATATATAATATGTATATATATATATATTCCAAATCGAATGAACATTTGGAATCATAACGTTATAGCGAGTGGCGTTACAGTTACGGATTTTTAGTAACATGACAAATCCAATTGTTCATGAGCAAATGACATCATCACCGGTATTGATATTATTTGATCTGTGTATCAATGTTCGAGTTTATGATTTTTAACGATTGAAACCAATAACAATCAAACTCTCATTGCGTTGCGCGTGGAAAACCCAACCACACTTTACTCGCTGCAAAGCGCAAATGAGTAAACCTAGTTTTATTTTATATCACGTATATACAACCAAAAACTCGAGTCGTCACTGGGTTATTTTGACGATGACTAAAAAACCTGTTGCAAAACTTAGAGATACACCTTAGAATTCTCCTTACAATACACTTATATGTATGGCTAATTTATATTCATGTATTATTGAAGTGTTTGAATGAAGTTAACAATACTGCTTAATAATAACACGCAGATGACTTTTGGTGGATTTGAAAACATTTTATTTTGTAGGTGATAAAACATTTTAAAGATCAACATTAAAAAAACGAATAAAAGTAGATAATATAAATGTGTGAGTTGCGGTTTTAAAGAAAAAAAGTAAATTCCCCACCCGAATGTCATAAGCTAAATTAATACAAGAACAAACCTGCACATACAAGAACACAAACAAGAAACATAATGATGTGCATAAATATATAAATAACATAGCATACGCGTAAACAGATTTGACTCTCTGCCTAGAAACATCAACTCGCGCTCTAATAAGAGCTACATTTTTGTACAGTCACGAAACTACCTCACCTTTTTCTTTACATTCTTGAGAACGTCACGTACTCTCATATCATCATCATAATTATCCTGCCTCTGCACCAGCATCAGGTGATTCTTTCTTCTTATAACGAAAGTAACTCTATGTATATAATAATAAACCTTTAAACGCTACAGAATGTACAGTTTTTCAAGTACAACCAACGGACCGACCAAACTTTATTTGCAACAACTAGGAGATCGAGACAGACCGACAGACAGAGAGGAAAAAGGGCAGCTTAAACTAGCCTGCCTTTGTTAGCTGTACAACTTCATTTCCTATGCCACCTCATCCTCTTATGCAGCGTGAGCCGACTGTGCAGCAATTCTCCTTTCTGCAAACAATGAACCCGATTATTACAAAACCAATAACAAAACAAGTCGTTTTGTGAAATCTTCAATGACTGTCATTTTGGAACGTCTTACCAAAAATGTCTAATTTTTTTGTCGTTACAAGAAATTGATAGTCTTTAGGACCCACAAATCAACTTAAAGACAATAGTGGAAGTTATTGGTAATTCATCAGTAAAGATTAATACTTGACTCATACTTCACATTCCTTACTGATATAGAAACGTTTGGCACAAAGCATGGGATTGTAAAGATGCAGAGGAAAAAGAAAAAATAAAAGGTGAATATATACCTCCAGCAGCAACAAGTTTCTCTACACGAGTGACAATATGTTTTCCGTAAGTGTATTTCTTAAGTGCATTCAGATGAACCTTAATTCGGGACAATATGTGCTCACGTTCTTGATCACTACAAGTTTCAAGTACTTTTTGCACCACATAATTTGCAAACTGATCTTTCATCATTGCCTATATAAAAACGCAACCAAACCAAATATTTAAGCATTAATCATAGAGGCATGAAATTCACTGAAAAACATGAGCAGATAATTCTGCTCATGTTTTTAGGGGGAATGGAGAAACAAAACCTGAAGGGGCTCATTTTCATCTGTAGTACCAAGCATCTCGTTCACAAGAAGTTGGCGTTCACTGGCATCACCAAAAGTCAAACACTTCTCAACCACATTTGATGCAAACTTCTGTTGACTCATTTGAACAATCTTCCCCGCCAACTCTTGAATTATTATAGAGCGTTCGTGTGGTTTTCCATGTTCTAAAACATGCTGTTACAAGAAAGTTCTCCAAATATAAGCATTTTACCATAACAAACTAAGATAAATTGATAACATCACAGGTTACAAACCTGAACGACATAATTTCCATACTGATCTTGTGCTAGCATGCTTACACACGCAAGGATTTCATCCATCACCTTGCTTTGAGTTTTAGGATCCTCACAATGCTCGAGCACCCTCTGAATGATAATAAATTGTAAAACTAGTTATTTCAATTTATGACGTTCGCATATATCAATACTTTCAATTTGTGTAAAGTTCTTTATTACCTGTATGACACGACAACCATAAGGATGGGTTGAAAGGGTCACAACTTGATCAAAGAAAGTTGTGATGATAAACTGAATATGTTCTTCAGGAACACATTCAATACACTTCTGAATAACATGATTCCCATTTTGATCACGTACACATCGCATGATATGGCCATCAAGCTCTTCCACCATCTTGATTTTTTGGTCCAAGTCTACAACTTCAATGGCCTAAGAAACAATATAAGTTAGATGGGACCCAATCACATCATCTCTCTTCATGTCGTATCAAAGAAAAATAAATCTTGAAATATAATTGTTACCAAAAGAACCTAGATAACTCATATTATTACCTTTTGGATAACTCGGCACCCGTACATTTGCAGACTAAGAGTAAGAACATTGCCCAACAGCTTTCCTGCCAGTTCTCTTCGCTGAGCTGGCATTCCATGCTCAAAGAACTGCAAATAAATATCTTAATTAAAAAGTTACTGAAGTGAAAAAAAGACTTAATTTTTATGTCCAGTAACAAAAGATAAGTTGTTAACAACACCTTCTGGATCACATAATTTCCAAAGACATCAGTCATCAAAGTAAGAGCCTGAGGAAAAATCTCCTGAAAAACCATGTTCTTATCCTCTGTAGTTGCAGTTTCAAGTTTCTGTTGAATGAAACGGCTACCATACTGGTCCGCACTGATAATAATAAAAAAATAACATTAAGTCAAAATTTTCTAGAAAGCAACTAGGGTGGCACATGGATTTGACAAATGCAATCCATTTACTTATGATTGATTTGGACTGCGTGTTATCTTAGATGGTGGTTCAAACGGGTCAAATCAATACTAAAAGGAATGGGTCAAATGAGTCTAACAGGTTGTGAGTATAAAATTTGTATTTTTATTGCATACCTTGTAAATTATTTACTTGGAAACTTAGATTACTAACGTACTACAGTGATATTGTTTTGTAATCATAACAAACTCATCATTGTTTATATAAAAATTCATAATTTAGAGAAGAAAACCAACAATGAGATATTTGTATCTGCTTACCTAAACTCAACAACATGACCTTTGATTTCAGAAAGCTCAAAACTTTTAGTTTTATTGCTCTTGAACTCTTCAAGTAAAGATGATGCAAAGCTATTATCTCCGCCATCCAAATGCCAATGGCCCATCACACCGCTGCCACCACCTAGATTCCTCATCTGGGGAGAAAACCGAGTGTTGAGTTCACCTAGCCTAATTGGGCTGCCCGGGCCCCTGGGAGAGTGGGGAAGTGGGCTTGTTAACAGGCTTCCAGGATACGACAACCCAACTCCAAATGCAGGGTTCCCGTAATAACCATGGTGATGAGGACTAGTAGAAGCATATTGAACACCACCATATTGTGATTTTTGTGGTGACAGTAAAGTTCCAAGGTATGCTTTTTGAAGTAAGTCATTGTATGAATTCCCAAGATAACTGCTGCGGTCCATAGTGGGGTCGTTAAGGGCGGCAATTTGGGCGGCTGCTGCAGCGTACTCAGTTGACCTTAAGTATTGGAGATACACGGGGTCCATAAAAGATGCTTGTAGTGCATTTCCCGTCATTTGGTTTCCAATTCTGCTCATGTTTGGTGATTCCAAACCGAATCTTGATTCCATACCAGGGTAAGCCATGGCAGAAGCAGCAGCAGCGGTTTCAAAAAGTGGTGGTAGATTCACGTTTCCATGTTGACCGGACATCATTTGTGGAGAATTAATAGAATATCCAGTTCCACCACCATCCATCTGCTGATAGTGGGATTGCAAGTTACTCGAAGAACCATCAAAGTACAGATTATTCTTGTTATTTTTCTGACTACGTGACTTATTCAGAAGAAAAGCATTCTGTTCATCAGCATTTTGGTCAAAATGTTTCAGATTTGCCTCTTCTCCCATGATCCCATTCGATAAATTCATACCAGAAAGTGCTGTCACCAAATCAGCAGGATCTCTGGGATTAGAAGAGGCTCCATTAAATATACCTGGGCTGTTGGCATTTCTCCTATCTGAAAGGTTGACCCGACCACCGCCTATAGGGGTAGGAATTGGGCTCGGGACCCTGGCAATGTGTTGCGGGTCAGGGGTTGTACTTCTTGATAAAGAAGCACCTAAAGCTGCAGCATAAGAATATGATGTCTGTGGACCCTTTGCACCATGCGGTTGTGCCAGCTCAGCATCAGTTTCATCATTGATTTCAAAAGCAGCACGACTAGCCGGTCGAGAAGGGTGTCCTGAAGGCGGTGTCGAACGGCTCAAATCATCCTGCAAAAATTACAACCTTTTAAGTTCACCCCATTACATACTTTAACAGGTAACAAATTGAAATACAGAAAAACCTGTCATTTTAACTGCCTTAAAACAATATGAATTAATCAAGAAAACAATGTAACTGAATGTTTTACATCTAACTACCCAAAAGAACACCCAAACATTCCTATGAACATTAACATAATGAAAAACAAAAAAACACTTAAATATTACATTTTTGTCAAGAAAATAAAACTAATGGGACCAAAAAATATATGTTATCATTGTTTATTCAATAACCTCAACTTAGAAACTATGAACTAGCAACAGCCTATACTAATTGCATCGATGATCATAATCACAAGCTCTTAAAAGCACCATAATCATCATATCACGGCATTAGAATACTATCAACACATGAAATTACAGTTCACATTACTTGATACAAAAAAACAACATGAAAACAAATATATGTTAACCTGAAAAATTTCAGCAAGGCTCTTCTGTTTGCTACCCAATCCTAAACCAGGCAAACCAATCAATCCATCGCCACCCCACTCCGCAGATGCCTTAACTTTCTCAGCCTCAGAATTCTCATTCTCCTGTTTCTTCGTGTTAAAACCAGGCGGCATAGAGAAAAGAGACACAGCACCACCACCACCAGCATTGCCGCCACTCCCACTGCCGCCGCCACCATCAACCCTATTCGTTTTCCTCCTATCTCCGATCCCTCCCAACCCCGACCCTCCACCGCCCTGCAACCGCTGCGTAAACCGCCAATCCTCTTTCGACAACAGTGGTGGTGGCAGCCTAGGATTAAGGTTCACATTCAAATAGTAATAAGATATGTAAGCAGGGTCAGCCCTAAGTTCATCTTCAGACATGAACCCATTGCCACCAGCAAACTCTGAGAAAGCTAATCCATTGGTTTGACCATGGCTACTGTTAAACAAACCACCAACTGCACTCAATGAACCCTCTACCGTAGGTGGTGCCGAACCACTTCTATACATATTTAGCTCCTTTTCCTGATCATCAGCCTCACGCCGCTGCTCACGGAGCAACAACCCTATCTCGTTCTCCAATTCATCCCCAAATGAACCCTCACCACCAGTAGTGATCACTGGTCTTCTATCCAATTCAGATAACATCGTTTCACGGATTAAATTATGCAAATTATATCAAACAAACGAACATAAACAGCATAACAAAACAACCCAAGATGATTACACAATGAAATCCATCAGCTTACAAGATAAACCCTAATCGTCAATCACTCACCCACCTCAAACCCTAAATACAAAATCAACAAACTTTAACACAATTTAAACACCAAAGAGGGTATGAAACAGCTCTTAAAACCCATAAAGATCAAACCCTTGATCAATCGAACCCAAGCTCACGCCTTTTATAACATAAAGAACAGATTTCTTGATCATCAGACAACAAAGAGTAAAGAAACACAAAAGGAACAATCTTTGGCAACTAATTTCAACTGGTTTCACATTGGATTGCAAAAACAGCAAGATTTAACAAAACGGTTGCCAGAAAACAAGAAACATGAGTTGAATGATGACAGATGATGATGATGATCTGTTGGAGTTACTGTATCAAGAAAACAGAGAGGAAGATGAACAATAGATCGATCCGGCGGCGAATTGGTTCAATCAAAGAACCCTTCTAGGGTTTTGTTTTCAACTACTTTCTGCTACGAAGAGATTATATACAGTAACTTGGGTTTTATTGGTTTTCTTCTTTATTATTTTTAGAACTTTCTATAAAAGAGTTGTCTGGGCTCTAATTTCTTTAAAGAAAGTGATAAGTAAGTAAAGGAATATAGTTTTGGTAGGTTTGATTGATTCAAGGGATAATAATGTGTTCTAATAAATGGGTAAGAGAATAATGTATGCTTTTAGTTTCTATTGATAATTTAAGATGTTAAGATGGTTCAAAATAGTATATCTTTTGTATTTGAAGGTTTATATTTATACATAATAGTGAAATATAGCATTGATAGTTTATCAAATAACTAGTTACAAAAGTAAAAACACAATACTAAAACCTGTTACTTGAAACTCTTAGTAATCAAATTTGTTATTTTAAATAAAACACAAGGACTATCTATGTAATTAACTCTAAAGAGAAGTATTTGTCGTCATTCTAATTTTTATTTAGGTAGTTACTTATTTTATTTTATTTATTTAAGGTACTAAACTGATATTTAATATGTGCTTAAGAATAGTTAGTAGATTTCTAAATCATAAATAAACCTAATGTCTTCTTGTTCATAATCACTATATATCGTTGTCTTATGCATGTATGGATGAAGGAGACAAAACCCTAAGAAGATAAGAGATTGTACCTTGAACATAGTTTATATACATATATATCATCACTCACACAGTCGCCATCCTTCTTTTGTTGTGTTGGAGCCCCTAGCACCGCCATGAGGTTTGTCGGAAAGGGTGGCCGGATCTAGCGCTCACTTAATCTAACTCCCAACCTCTCTAGTTACAGTCACAAACCACTCTTATTTATAGAAGTAAAAATGTCCGTATATGAAAGTTGTACAAAACGCAAAAGCATGTGTACTTCACTGTTTGTTAAGTTTGAAAACTAATATATAGAGTAGTTAAGCAAAAATATTTCTTCTCACAGAAAAGATTTTCAGGATCTCAAAATAACAATATTATAGATTTCTCTAATTTAAAGAAAACAAATTATGCTTATGAAGTTGTATTATTATAACAAAATTATCATGATTCGGTTTTTAATAATATTTAATAAAAGGGTCAGGATATATGGACATCTAGGCATTGTTATTTGAACACTTTCAATATGGTTCGTAGTGGTCATTACGTCCCGTAGTGGTCATTACGTCCCGTAGTGGTCATTACGTCCCGTAGTGGTCATTACGTCCCGTAGTGGTCATTACGTCCCGTAGTTGTCATTACGTGCCGTAATGACTTTAACTTACGGGGCCATAGCAAGGCTTATACTGTAAGTAAAATTTTCTATTTGATTTTTATAATTCACAAATGAGTAATGTTTTTTCTATAATTCACTTATAATCATTTGCAATCATTTCATATAATAAAAAAATTACACTCACATACTTTAATTCCTTGAATCCTGTAGAGAAAGTTGATTAATGAATTCAAAAATTCTAATTGTAAATCATTATTAATTAATCGACTGAACTTTTGAGGCTTGAGTGTTGAGAAATAGAAAAAATTAAATAACCAGCTATGGTTCCTCAAAAATAAAGTAATGAGAAAGCTTTGAGATCATGCGAATGATGGTTGGTATGATGGAAATAAGTGAACAAGGAGGAATTCTTTTGTCAAAATAGGGTAATATTGTTGAATTCTAACCCGGATTATTAATTTGATAAAACGAAATAGAAGGTGTGACTGTCACACCTCAACCGACGACGGAATCATCGAGGCGGACGAAAGTGAAACGATTGTTCACAACATATGAAACTGAATAAGTTGGAATAATACTAAATATCATTATTCATTCAACATTACAAGACAATAAATCCATACAATACAAAAGTTTCAAACAAATAAATAAAATATTTAGTTAAACTAGATCCAAAGTCTTATATGAGCACGAAGAGATCCTCAAGTATCAAACCTGAAATATGTTAAAAATAAAGAGTCAACTTTGAAAGTTGGTGAGTTTCCATGGGTTAAACACACACACACATATATAAAGGTTTACAAATAGCAATTCATGTTAATAGTTATGAATTATATAATTTTATAGAACGCATATAGCTACAATCAAACCTCGACAAATTACAAGATTACAAGATTGAACGATTGGCTAAGTGTACTTGTATTAACCAAGTAGGTTTGTCAGGCTCATAGATCTATGACATCGTCACGCTAGTAATAGTTAATGATTGTCAACATATAATGTATCTCATATAACACTCATAATAATATCAATAACCATGACAAAATAGTAAAGATGAATTGCATATGTATTTACAAGTATCAAAATGTTTATAAGTGTAAGTTTTTAAGTTTAACATTTTCACACCAATAAGAAGTTACATGGAAAACTCATGTGCTATAAGTTGCACTTAAGATAACAATAAGAAGATAAGATGGTTCCAACGATTCCTTCATGATTCAACCTAAGATTTGGTGTCTTAGGATTAGAATAAATATATAATTAACGACAATATGAGTTAAGGTTTCAATTAGAATTTGGGGTTTTGATAATTAGGTTTAAATAAAATAACATAACCAATTATCTTTTGATTCCATAGAGATGAAATAAGTTGATTAATAATTATGATTTAAAACGATAATGAATCATTAGTGAAATTGAATAATAAATATCACTTAAATAATAATAATAATTGATTAAGAAATGGTTGAGTATAAAATATATAATTAATCTAAAAGTTATTTAAAACTTATAATTAATTGGATAAATTAGTATTTAACTAACTTGCAAAATAACTTAAAAAGTATTTAAGTTTGATTTGTAATGTTTTTTTAACTTTTGAGTAATTATTATACATGTTTCATAATATTAAAACCTTTCAAAAATAAAGAACTAAGATATTATATGATTTAGAAGTTTTAGGATTTAAATAAAGATTTTAAAATAGTTTTTATAAATATTTAAACTTGTAAATAAATTATATATTTTCTTTTATAAAATTTAAATCTCAAAGTTTTTATATTATTAAACTATTTGTTTTAAAATAGTAGATTATATGGTTACAACTTTTTCAGAAATTAGATTAATAATTTCTAAATTAAATTTAAGTATGAACATGATTTTTATTTTAATTTAATAGAATAATAGTAATTGTTGTGATTTAATTTAATAAAAAAGAAGGGTTTAAAACATATTTGAGGGAGCCCGGGTTCAAACCCGAGTCCCTTTTGCATATGACAATGATGCTAACCGGTGGGCTATTAGCCCAAATTGGATTTTAATCCCTGTTTAATATTTAAAAATGTTTGAATACGAAAACCCCTAAATCTCAAGAACCCTAGAATTGAACTGAACCCAATTGAACATCAAATCGATTTCGATACTCAAATTAAACTTGGGGCTTTGATTCGCCAAGTAAAACCAGGTATAAAGATCTGTTTAATTACCTTTATTGAATCGAAATTGAGGATGAACCCATGGTTAAAGAGGCGCCTATTGTGCGTATGATTCGAGTTGTAAAAGTTGATGATAATCTAATTAAGTTTGTATGAAGCTTCTGCATAAGATTCAAAGCCCTCTTTCAATTTGGGTTAAAGGCACTCAAAAGATCGATAACGATGGAGTTGTAGATCCGAATGGTGATGATGATCGATGGTGGTGTGTAGGCAGGTTTAGATCGAAATTGGTGTTACAGGAAGTTCAAATGGATCGACTCTAATGTTTTCCCATGATTATCTAGTCCCGATTTTTATGGTTACATGTCGAACGGTAAATGGTTTGAAGGTGGGTTTCGGTTTCGTTTTAACATTGATTAACAAGTGCTTAATACAAATTAATTTGGGTGTGTGATTTGAAACTGATGTGCCATAGTTAAGAAACGGTTTAATTGCATTTAAATCAGGCATTTTGGAGTTTTTGATGATCGCCAGAGCAATGGCCGGAGGTGGCCGGAAATAGGGAGGGAGCGACGGGAAGAAGGGGGTTGGTTTGGGTAGTTACATATTTGGCCCCTGTGGTTTTGGAAGTTATTATTTTATGTCCAAACTATTAAATTAAGTTTCAACATTTACAAATTTGACCTCAAACTTGTTAACCCATTCAATAATTAAGTTATTGTCCATTAAAATTTTATAGAGTTAATAAAAAGACTTTCTTTATTAATTATTAATCTCCAAATTCTCATGTTTAACATTAAACCTTATAACTTATATAACTTCATAAGTTTGATAGAAACATTGAAATATAATTGTTCTTTCTACGTTGAAACTCATAAATGACAATTAAACTTTAAAACCTTTACTTTATAAATTATAAAATTATTTAAAAGATTTAATAAATAATAATTAAATAAAACATTTTTTTTATATTGATACCACTTTTAATTCATTAGAATAAATAAAATAAATTTAATAAAGAAATTTATATCATATAAAGTTCAAATGAGTTCGGGTTTGGGTTTTAAATTTAAAAATAGGTGGATGTTACAGTGACAATGAAAGATTAACGTGAATGATAATCTCAGAATGAAATTACACTCATCGTATGAAAACAAGATTACAAAACGAAGAAAATGATTATTCTTCCTCACTTACTACTAAACGGATTATTAACAAGAATTAACAACCCAACAAGACACTTGACACATATTACCCCCTAACTATTTATGAATGGCACATTACACCCTATACTTGGAAAACTTAAGCACAATATGTTCCAACATACTTCCCCTTTGTGCAAAGCTATCCAACTCCAAGCAACTTCAAACAATAGAAAAACTTAGACCCACCCAAAACTTTGGTCATCATATTAGCTACAATTTCGTGAGTATCCACGTATGTATTTGAACCTTCCTAGTGTTAACTGCATCTCTAATAAATATAGCCTAACATCAACATGTTTAGTCCTCTCATGATACATATAATTCTTAGACAAATGAATTGCACTTTGATCATCACACCAAACTATAACACTAGTCACTTCGTTAAGGAGTTCGAATACAAATGCCTTAAGCCATAAGGCTTCCTTAACTGCTTAAATGAGTGCAATGTACTAAGCTTAGGTTGAGGACAATGCAACTACAAGTTGTAGATTCGACTTCCAGCTTACCAGACTACCACAAACACTAAAAGAATAAAATGTTACAAACCTTCTCTTGTCTGGATACTTAGCATAATAAGCATCCATAAACCTAATGACAAATCAATGAGTACTACGTTTATTGCCAAAAACCAACCTCGCATATCTACTCTCATTAAGATACCTCAGTATCCATGTAACTGCCTCCCAATGTTGCTTACCAAGCGTACTGAGATACCTACTCACCACACTAACCGCATAACCTATATCAGGTTGTGTACATATCATGAGATATTAAACTCCCAATAACTCTAACATTAGGAACATCTAACATCTAATTCTCTTCTTCAATTGACTGAGAACAATCCCAAAGAGAAAGTGTTGAGCTAATAGGGTTAACACAAGCTTATTGTTGTTCATATAAAAATTAGACAACATTTTAGCAACATAACTAGTTTGAGATAATCTCAATATACGAAGACTTTGATCCCTTGTAATATTCATTCCTAAGATTTTTTTTAGCCTATTCTAATTCTCTCATATCAAACTCTTTCATCAGCAAAGCTTTGACATCATCTACATCAGATTGAGCCTGACTTGCTACCAACATGTCATCAACATACAGTAATAGATATACATAACTTCCACCTTTAGCCTTCTTGTAATACACACATGAATCATAAGAGCTTTTGCTAAATCCTTGAGACACCACGTAGTCATCAACCCTTTTATTATATTGTCTAGGGATTGTTTCAATCCATTAAGAGATCTCTGCAAAAGACATACCTTATCTTCATTTCTCTTTATAACAAAACTTGGAGGCTGCTTCATGTAAATCCGCTCATCAAGACTACCACATAAGAAGACAGTCTTGACATCTAATTGTTCCAAAATCAAGTCATACCTAGCAGCTAGTGAAAGCATTACTCTTATGGATGAGTGTTACACCACATGTGAAAAATATCATCGTAATCTACCATTTCTACTTGAGTAAACCCCTTTGCAACCAAACTGGCTTTATATCTAGGAGCCTCACCCATATGCACACCCTCCTTTACCTTGAATAACCATTTGCAGCTTACTAACTTTTTCTCCTTAGGCTTATCAACCAATATCCAGGTTTTGTTCTTTTCTAAAGACTCCATTTCTTCCAACATGGCCTGCATCCACTTTGAACTATCCTTTGAAGTCATAACTTCATCATAGTTCAAGGGTTCACACACACTTTCTATAAAAGTTGCATTAAATACAAATGCAGATATATCATTAGTTTCTCTAAACCTCTAAGGGGGCATTATCTGCCTTCTAGGCCTATCTTTTGCAATGTTGTAAATAGATTGAGTTCTACTTGAGCTAGAACCACCTCTATCACTACCTTTACCCAAGTGAAAATTTCGTGGCTCCTACTCCACCTCAAAATGAACCTCCTCAGGCAGGCGAGACAGAAGTTGAGACTAGATATTTATATAGTACTTCTTCTCTAAATACTACATCTCTTCTTGCCAAAATTTTATGTACACACTCATCCATTCTCCAAAGTCTATATCCTTTAACACCCTCTGGATACCCCAAGCATCACACATTTGACTGCTCTTGGCTCCAAATTGCCTTTATTCACATAAGCATGAACCAAAGCACCAAACACCTTTAAACTTGAGTAATCAACTGGAAAGCCTGACCATATTTTTCATGAAGTCTTTATGCTTGTTGCACTAGAGGGTGACATATTTACTAGTAAAGTAGTTATACTCAGTGCTTCAGCCCAGAACTGTTTAGGCATACCAGACTCAATTAAAAAGCATCTTAACTTGTTTAGAAGGGTTATATTCATCATCTCAACAAGGACATTTTGCTAAGGGGTTCCAGCCTTTATATGATGTCTCATAACCCCTTGATCCTTACAATATTGAGTAAACAAGAAGTTGTAGAACTCAAGACCATTATTAGTCTTGAGCTTCTTTACCCTCATCCCTGTCTCAACCATCACTTTCCACTCCTTGAACTTGGCAAAAGTTTCATCCTTATGTTTTAAGAGAAACACACAAACCTTACGAGAGTAATCATAAATTATAAAAAGGAAGTACCTTGCACCACCTAATGATGATGTCCTGGTTGGTCCCCACAAGTCCGTAAGAATATAATCTAAAACACCTTAAGATGTATGAGCACCTTTACCAAGTCTCAGTTTATGAGACCTTCCCATAACACAGTTCTCACACAACCAAACATTACAGCTTTTCAAGTCATCTACTAACTGCTATTTGTTTAATACATACAAACCTTGGGTAATAATATGGCTAAACTAGAGGCTAATCTCAGCTCAACTGTCCCTAGTCCTTAAATTTCACAAGGATTGTCATAACCTAGTTTCACCACACCCCTTGAACCCATCTTTAATTCTTTAAAGAAGTCTTGTCTAGGAGTTATATGGTATGAACAGTCGGAGTCAAGAATCCATTCATAACTTGTTCCAGCCTTCGATACCATCAATACATCTAAACTTTCATCCCTTTCAGACTCAGCATTAGGTGAATAAGGGCCAGAGCTCTTCGTGTATCTTGTCTTACCTTTCTTTCTTTTGAATATGTTTGGACAATCTTTCTTTATGTGCTTCTCAGACCGGTAGATAAAGCACCTTTATTTTGGGCCTTGATTTGGATCTTGCTTGTGGTTTTGACTTGTAGTTTATGTGATCAGTTCTTCCCCTTATAGATCACCCCTCAACACCTTCATTCTTTATTTCAGACCTTTAATGAAGTTATTTTGAATTCATTGCATGAATGATTTCATCCATGAACAAAGTATCCCTCTCAAACATTAAGGTATCCACAAAGTGTTCATGCACTTGTGGCAACAAGGCTAAGAACAAAATCACTCTGTCTTCCTCGGTTGTTGTTACCTTAATGTTTTCCAAGTCTAGGATCAACATATTGAACTTATCAATGTGATCTTCAAGGGATTTACCTGTCGTTATCTGCTTTTCTTAAGATACAATCGATTGGCTAATGACTTTGTCATATACAACCCTTCAATTTCGGTCCATACCCCGACCGTAGTGGTTTCTTTAGAGACCTTTAAAGGAACACGATCACGTAGACACAGAATTTTTGCACTGTGTGCCTTCTCAAGCATATCCTTCCACTTCACTTAAATCTCCATCTACTTTTCTTCAGGTGTGCTATCAGGTATCTTTGCTTAACCTCCCGCCAATGGCTATACTAAACCCTGATGCACAAGGAGCGCTCTCATCTTAAATCACTAAAAACTAAAATCATTTCTTCCATCAAACTTCTCCAAATCAAACTTTGTTGTCACCAGCGTTGCCTTCAATCGACTTGATCTCATACACCCTGATCAATCAATCGATGAATATTTTTCTTTCAAATCGGGTTGAGCCATAGCTCTGATACCAATTGTAGAATTCTAACCCCAATTACCAATTTGATAAAACGAATTTGAAGTTGTGACAATAGAAGATTAACGTGGATGATGATCTCAGATGGAAATTGCTATGAAAACAAGATTACAAAACGAAGAAGATGATTATTCTTCTTCATTAACTACTAAATGGATTATTAACAAGAATTAACAACCTAATAATACACTTGACACATATTACCCCTAACTATTAATAAATGACACATTACACCCTGTACTTTGAAAGCTTAAGCATAATACATCCAACATATATATAATTACACATTTTCTTCAATTATTCTTTAACAACTATGGAAAGGGACTTGTGCTCCTACCTTAATTGATTGAAAAATATCGAGCATGGATTATATGCAATAGGAGGCCAAAAAGTACCACACATATTTTTTTCCAAAATAAAAGCCCTAAAATTATGAAGTCCCTAAGCAAGAGTCTATTCAGTATGGGCCAACCCTGCATGCGGGTACGTATATGGACGTGGGTTATTAACGAGTTTGACATGCAAGTAACTGTCATGTGTTAATAAATTGTTAGTATATGAGTTTGAGTTATTAATAGATTAATAACTTAACATTACATAGATAAATTGTTTTTTAAACAACGTGGGACTAGCCCACTTGGGTCTAGGCTTTGTTTATTAAAAGAGATGTCTTAAGTTTAAACCTAAGTATAATATAATATGGTGTAGTGTAGGAATAATAGTATGTTAGATTTTTCGTTAAGCAACAATTAAGTTGTTACAATGTTCAAAGATTAGGCTGTTGGAAGATAAAAACCATGGCCCAAAGTAGAATGCAAATGTATAAACTATAAAAAGAACTATGACCTATGAAGAAATAGGGCCCAAAGCAAGGGTTTTAATGACTTTACACTTGGGTTGGCCAGAGTATATGCCTGCTAAAATCTTCTAGACACCTTATTAATCCGGAGGACGTTGGACTAGTGGCCATTGGCCAATAAGTGATCTATTACCTATCATAAAATAATGTTTTTGAGATACACATGTCAATATATTAAGTATTCTCATCTTTATTTTCCTACATCTTTCTCGTAATAAGTGATAATAGTATATATAGTAACTATATTATTTAAAATATTTTTAGATAAAAAATAGATATTGTAAAATTTTAAAAACTTGATATTATAATGAAAAATACACCAAAAAAAAATAAATTAAATACAAAGTTTTTTAATACCATTTTTTCTAAGTTTCATAAGATAATTATTTTTTTCAAAATAAAATTAATAAAGGACCAAAATGTTTAAAAAAAAAATTTTATAAAACACAATCTTATAAATAAAATTTTAAAATGATATTATTGTTATTTTCACTTGAATTACTTATTTATTTTTAACTCAATCATATCCTATTTACAAATATCATTTATAATTTTTAAATTTTTTATTATAAATTATTTCATATATTATCTAAAATCTGTGTATTACACTGATACTAGTATTAAAATAAAACTAAAACTTGAATGGTTACTCTTTTAGAAAGATTAGTGTAACCTATAATAGAACTTGGTAAAGCTTTTGATAATTTCAAAGAAGTCCACCAAGTTTCATTTGAAATATCATAATGTAATAGTTGGTATGACTTTTTAGGAAATCATGAAAGTAGCTCAAATCAAATGTGTTATATATCATGAAAGTAGCTCA
>BJCM01085318.1:0-37108 GCA_018326385.1 Flaveria bidentis
GGCTTATTAGTGTACCTAGTTGATATTCTTGAGAAGGGTTGAGAATTCTCTAAGTGGCTATAGGTTTGGTATCAAAAGATCCCAATTCCACATAAGTTCCAAAAACCGATTTATAGTAGTATCAACTGTTCATATGATTCTCACCTAGATAGTCTTCTTCGCATTATCTGTTAATTCCCTAGATTTCTTTCGTGTTTTTGCTAGTTTAATTAATTACAATCAAAAACTCCCCAATTTTATAACTCAAAGTATAATCATAATTATTTGTTTAATTGAGTCTAATTAGTGTTATCTATAGGATCTTTTTGGGTTTGATACTCGGACTTTAAAGAACTGTACTACATTGACCGGTACACTGCCGGTTGTGTGGTTTAGATAGAGTCTTAGTTTTATAAATTTGAAGCTTACTAGTGTCTAGTGTTTAGTTAAATTAGATAATATAATTAGTATAGTCTAGCACACATCACCCGTCATCAACAACCTATGTTTAACACTTACCCGTTTGTTTTACCGCCTCATAATATCAGTTTTGACCATGTGTGGTTCATATTTTAGACTGTTTTTCCATGTGAGTCGGCCTTGTGAACAGTGCAGTCAGCCTTCAACGAAAGCCATGAAGCTTGATCCTATGTCATATGAAGAAAAAAACTATCAAGAATTTTTTTTTTAAAGAAGCGATATTGAATATGAAAAGAGCGAAAAAGAGCGATGACATTCTTAGGTTATTCCTAGGCGTTTATGTTCAAAAAATAAATGGTTAAAGACCATGTTGGATCGCTGAAGCCTGAATTACCCTTCTTGTTTTGTGAATGTGGCATCTGATTTTTTAGCTTCACTTATGCATCATAATACAGTTTATGACCCATTTCAATTACACATTAAGGCCAATATGAAAGAGAGCATCAAACACATATGCCACACTTTAGTTCAACATTATAGTTTTGTTAGTATATTAGAGGAGCAATTTTTTTATTTTCAACCTGTTTACTAATCAAAAGGTCAATACGAATTATATTTTATCTCAAACAGGTCAACCTTTAGGTTGTAAGTCGTACAACATATATTCTTAGAGCATACAGCCTCCTAAATCACTTTACTGAAAATTCTGGATTATTATTATAATAGTATAGTTTTTTTCTCACATTTAACACATTAATTATTTATAAAAACATTCTAGTATTACGGAAAGAGTATACACAGTGTCAACCCAATCTTCCAGGCAAGTTCGACCCCTGCTAAAAAATTACGTTTTAACCTACTACCCAACTCAACCCTACTTGCCACCTATAGTTAGGATTGTCATCAGCGGCTAGAAAGGGAATGTAATCTACATATTGTCTACTAACTATGCAAAGTTTTTTAAGGCCTGCAAATGTTCAACCTAAGTCTATGGAAAGTTTTAATATATAAATAGAGACAATGTGTAAGTGTCCATTAAAAAGAGAATAATTGTCGTTAATGCGACATACCTGTTTCGAGAACACGATTTTAGAAGTATGACTTGTATCGCTGAGCTAAGCCGAACATGCCAAGTGTACCACCAGTGTGAAGCATCACCACTTTTGCACCCCCTTTCCTTTCATGTTGACAAAGTTGAGTTGCTAACTCCCATCCAGCCAAAGTATATATTGGATCCACTAAAACACCTGTTTCTTGAGCAATTTGTTGGCATGCTTCTATTTCCCCTTTCAACACATTACCAAATCTGGATTTTGAGCAACAGAAAATAAACTTATTGAAAATAAATAAAGGTAGAAAGGTTTTATCTCGATTTGGGTAATTTTGCGGTAAATAGCTCTGAATTTGTTTTAAAAAGCTACTTTAAGTAGCTTATTTTTCCGAAACAAATTCTAAAGAGACATACTTTCTTGGATGCTGACGCTCCACCCAGTTTACAAGTCCATTATGCATCATAGGAAAGTCAAAACATTGACATAATTCAGATATTAAACTTTGTTCCTTCTTTTTGTACCCTTCAACAGTGTCAGCCAGCATAACCGCAGTTACTTCCCAGGGGAGTCTAGCAGAACAGAAACATTTGTTGATGTTCTAATTGATACTTTATAAATAATATACAAGAAAGACAAACATATAATCATGTCATCCAAGCTTCTTTTGTGTAAACGTTAACTGATGAATAGGGAATAATACCAATTGGCTGAGTTTAGTTCAGGAAGTGATATGTTGATTATATTCATCCTAATTGGTAATTAACCTAAAGGGAGCACGAGCTTACAATAAACTATAAACTTATCTGATGAGAACATACCCTAAACATAAGGCTCCAATTCCTAAACCAACCGCCGTTGTGCCAGTACCAGCATCTACGATGATTTTCAGAGGCTGATCTTTTCCAAGTATATGATCTTGTGACAAGTACTGTACAAGGCGAATCAAGCCTATAAAGAAGAATATAATCGATCAAAACTTGTAAAGACAAATCAAGCCATAACTAACATTTTTTATGAATAATTAGTGACCCGAATATGAATACATAAAAATGTTACTAAATCAGGTTCCTTTACAGAAATATAAACATATTTTCACTCCTGTCTTGTTTTCGTCGTTGTACTCTTTTTGTACATTTGAGTCATTAAGATGTGACTTTTTGTCGAGTTTGGAACTGGGTCATTATAAGCACTTGCTGGCGGGACAATATTAAAAGTACAATTAGTACTTTATGCAAGGAAAAAACCTATTATTTTAAGAATATAAATTTGTGAATAATATGATTGTTGGCTGTTTTGAACTAAATCTTGATTGTTGGCTGTTTTGAACCTGCTCAACACCTTCCCTTTTTAGCTAATTTTTTTATTTTGACTCTTTGAGATTAAAAATCGATCCAAACTAACCCATATTCATGAGTGAATCTTTAGCTTCTAGATTGGCACACTCAAATGCACTTGAAGCTTACCTGGCAATGCAATGGCATCTCCTGCACCTTCATTAATAATTACTGTCTTTTTTGAGTTTGAAGACCGTCTGTTTTCTGTATCTAGAAAATCTGACTTCACGGCATTGTGATTTAAGGAAGCCTTAAGTAAGTCATCAAGGCATACTACACTCCCACCTATTGAATTGGCATGTGATAATAGCATTTCTTCCCTGTTAGCATATATTGATCTTGGAACATAAGTGACGTTTCCATATAACATGGAAATTAAATTGTATCCTGTTAGAATTTGAGGTTGTTCTCCACGTAAAAGCAAATGTACCTTAAGTCCCCTTTCTGCACAAGAAACAGCTAAACAAACACACAACTGAAAATCAAAAAACGGCTTTCAAGTGAATATTTGTAATCAAATAGAAGTTTAAATAAATCCAAAATCATATTTGATGAACATGTTTAGGGGGTGTGTAGATTTGCGGTTTAGAAATGATCTAGCGACATTTTGGTGTTGAACACAAAACCTGCTTCGGATAATTTGATTATTTGGATCAAGTAATCAGTTGTGTAACCTACTTCAAGTTACAACTGTTTCCATGTCACAAACTACATTTTCAGTCATTTTTCTTCATCAAATGTGTAAGACACTTGAAAATTTGATTATCTGATTCTTAAATTTCAAAAAACAAAAGCACATCCAGCAGTATTTTCCAGAACCCGATTTAGTGCAGCTGGTTATCTGATTCTGATAACTCAGTATCACATAACCACTTTCAAAACGCACATTCAATCACACACCCTAAATAGCTTCAAGTGAGGTATGCAACATACCAACAGCTGCAGTGTGTGCACTCTGGCAACCTCCACATGTAACCTATAAAAATGGTGTAAATGGAACCTCAAGACATCATTCCTAATACAAGATTTTCATATTACACACATTAGACATAATCAATGTATGCAGCAGTTATGTAAGCAGTTGATCACCACTCACCCAATCCCACCTTTAATCTTGACATATCATTAAAGTTTAGAATCATATAAAGAATGTTATCTCACCACATCGGTTCCTAAATGATCTTCAACAAGCGGAAGCAGTGCATCAAGCTTCCTCGCCTTGTTACCATTCACCAGTGGATGCAACAAATCATCACGAACAATATAAAACGACGACTGATCATCATGCCATTTTCTTACATTCTTACCCAGAGAAGGATGTGGATTGTTAGAATATGTAATGTTCCCAATCGATCCAACATGCTGTTGAGTTTGTAAACTAGAAACCTTTATTTGGTGAATTTTAGTATCTGTATTCATCAATGTCCATCTCCTATTCAACATTTTCAGCATAAACTCTTCACTACTCAAATCGGAACTACGGATAACCTGAAAAACTAACATACTCTCATTAACATTTCTAAAAATTGTTCAAATTCACTAACCAAGAGCAAATCAACCTAAGCAGATGCAAGTATGCGACTAACATAAATCAGTTTGAGAAAACAAAACAACATGATTCTAGATCAAACATTGCTGTTTTAGATATAAATTTCATGCATATTCGCGTAATAATCATCGAGATAATATCACTGTGAAATTGACAAACATGAAAGTAACTGCGTACGAACTTGAGGAGTAATTGAAGTGCATCCTGAGTGAAATTCATGTTTGATAGATGAAAATGGAGGGTTTCTTTGAAATATATACTTCATTTGGTGCTTCAATCTTCTTCACTTGCCCTAGAAATGAGTAAATTACCAGAGGTCGAAGATGATTGAAGTCATGTGGCTGTTATATACATAGATAGAATGTATCCTTATACTTTTGCAGTATGAACCGTTAGGCCCTTTGTGTTTGGGTAATTGACTTCTACGACATCTTATCTTATCTTTTTTTTAATTTTACAACAAATAAAACACTTGTTTTCAAAAATAAAAAACATTAAAAGTTAATAAATACACTCGATTTCTGGGAAAGTAAAAAACAACAAAGCATTCTTTTTACTCGTTTTGATTAATTGCAAAAGTTTTGATTTTAAATCTTATTCTAAAATAATGATAAATATAAACATAGTAGGTTAATTGGTTATATTCATTATGTTCATATGTAGTGTGAATTTATTCTAATTTTTTTTACTTTTACTTTGTAATTGCTTTGTGTACATTACTGCTTACTTTTAATCATTACTTGCATTCACAAATATATTGTATTAATGATCTATAAATCAATCGTTAAATTTATAATTTGTTGTCGTCTTGATGTATGACCTGTGTTATGTAGATTCGGTCCATTGAAGTGATGGAAGCTCTTATGCTACATGAAAGTGAGGGAGTGCATGCTAGATGAATTGCCTTGGAAGGATTTTATGTGATTTGTAGTGGTAATGTTTTCTACTTCATCCATTTAAGATGTTGTGGAGGATCTAAAGATGTTGCATTGTATTGATTCGCTTAAATGTTATGATGATTCATTTGATAAGTCATAAAACCATAACTGTATGCAGTTAGTTTGTATGTGGGTTGCCTTCAACCTGAAATTAAATTCATTGTGAAGTTGAAACCAACATCACTCTGGGAGGCTTATAATTGTTAGAAGTAATGTTTCGGAACCGGATCGGACAGTGACCAGACGTTTTACTGGTTCACTGGTCGGACCGGTTCAATCGGTCGGACCGGATATAAGAACATGATAAAATTATAATTATTTTATAAATATATATATGTAAAAATACTAAAAAATTAAAAAATATATATTAAAAACCAGTTCGACCGGTCCAACCTCTGGTTCAAACCCCAACCGGTCCGGTTACCGGTTCGACCGCCGGTTCAGTCTGGTTTCAAAACAATGATTAGAAGGCAACATTTTATGCTCTAGATTTTCGTCTATATGGTGTGTGTTTTGACATGGGCTTGTGCCAGTGGGCTCTTGTGCCTCACAATGATACTCCACTTAAAACCTTTCTTAACCCAAAATTCCTCATAAGGATTTTTAATTGATTAAAATCATGGTAAAATATTATAAAATTTTAAATATATATTAATGGTATAAATGAGACGGTTAAATACTTTGAAAATTATTCTGTTCACTAGTTAATACATGTTTAGTGATCAAATAATTGATAAATGATGTATTCACTATGAATACGTTGTAATTAGTTTTCTTTAACGATTACTTATATTATTAAAAATTATTCTCCAAACTTATACATTTCAAGATTTGGCTGGCTAGCACATTATTTACCATCAATTTATCTCCTTAGGGCATATGGTTTTTTAGTTATCCTTTAAATATTTGGATTCATACTAAAACTTTAATATTTATTAGTGATTAAAGTAGTTTTTAAATATTTAGTAGTTATAACTTTAATCTAATATTATAACATTTAATAATTTATTATATTTTTAAACTACTATATGAACAATCTAAATAACGTAACCATTCAACCATTTTAACAAATTGTTAGTTATAACTTTCATTGATTTTATTTGATCTTATATAAAATTGGACGATTTATTTGCAGTGTTTCTATTAATTATTACCAAGACATTGATAAAGCTCCTGGTGATAAGTGGTAAATAGTGTAATTTTCGTTCAAGATGCCAGATATGATTATTTTAAGTTTAAATTTCTACATATTATTAGTATTACATTAAGAAAACAACAATAGTAATAACTTACTAATAAAAGTAATAATGGTAATAACTTGCTGAAACGAAAGAAAATTCACGTGTAAACGGATTTCATTAAATTACTTCTTTAATGTGTGATCGAAGAGCATGTGTGCACTGGTGAGAGAATTGTAACTCTCATTGGGATTGTAAAACTTGTAGCTATCTTATCCCCTTCATTCATCAATCATAATTGCGTTATTTGTATCTTTATTATAGACAACTTTCATTCACGATAAATACCTTTGTTTTCAAATTCTTTCACTTGGTTGTATATTCAAGACATTCAGGTTCGAATCCCGCTCTCAAAATTTCTTTTTCTTCTATGGTTTTCTTATACTTTTCAATATTTAAGTTTTAGACTTCAAGACAGTGACGTCGTAACTTCGTACATTTATTTTACGTATTTAATCACATTAATGTTATCATCGCAACAAAAGTAACGTATTCGCATGTCAATCAATTATAAAAATTAATATTTCAAAGGTTTGACGTTATTTTATAATACAAAACATATATTCATACGACACATGAGTTTACATATAAGTTTTGTTTCATAATATAAAACATCAAAACACATTGACCGTTAACCGTTGATTGCGCCACATTAAGTGAGTTTACATAAAGTTTATTCTTATTTAATATAAAATAATAAAAAATATTGATTTACTTAATTAAAATGTCGTAACATGCAGGTTCATAACGCTACTAATTATCACTCATTTATCAATCTTTGGTGGTATCATGCCACCAACAACACCACCACGACAAATCTAAATATACATTATCTCAAGAAAATCGAACACAAAACTAGGTGATGGTCAAGTGGTGTGGATGCTTTGGTATATATTTTTTCTTTCCCCCTCTAATTCTGTTTTTAGTTTTCAAATTTGAGTTGGTTTTCCGTTTTTAAACTTTGGTATGTCGTAAAAGTAGTTATTGTTATACCCTTAATTCGGCGGCATTTGCTTTCTATGTTTCGACGTTCATTTTATATTTTGATATAAATTTTGTTCAGAAATTAGCTAGGTCAAATATAAAATGTTTTTTATTTATTTTTATGTACGCTTTGAATTTACCTATTTTTTAACATAAGTTTTGTTTGAAAACACGTTGTGTCAAATATCGTACGTTTCATTAGACCATATAAACTCCAATTAAGATACATTTTGACGTATATTTATTTTGTAAACAAGTTGGACTAATTGTAGTCATACTTTATCAGGTTGTGTACAATGCCCCGCCGCAACGCGCGACAGGTTATAAAACTAGTTTACTCTTATCATGCAAATTTTTACTCGTGATATTTAAATATATAATGGTTTTGTGTTCCAGTTTTAGTCTAAATAAAAGTTTTCAAGGTTGAGTCATGTGTTATTTTCAACTATATGTTTTCTTCTGAAGAAGTTCGGGAAGCGGTCTTGACCGGAGAATAGATAGGTCGATCTTATTAAAATAACACATATCTTTCGAATTAGAATCGTACATTTGCCGTTAAAAACACCATGCATTTCTTTTTCGTTTATTGAGTTTTTGAAAGTTTAAAGTCCCAAATTTTTTATATAAACTTTTACATGTCATCTTGCGATTTTAGGTTTTAGTTAAAAACAAACAAAACCCGGCAAGTAACAAACGAAAGAAAATATATTTCACAATAAGGGTGGTGTTTCTAACACAAATGGAACATAAAAATAACCAAAATTTGAATTGTTATATTAGCATGTTAAAAAACATGTTGTATTAAAATTTACTTGTTAAACCGTTTGATTATATGGAATGCCCTACTAGCCTTTTATGACATGTTAACGATTTATTACAACCCACCAACCTGACTAACATGTTCATACATTAATTATTACCCATCAACATGTTTGATATATAAAGATAAATAGATTGAAAAGGTTGTGTCTAAGGTGCAAGTTTATCAATATGTTCATGTTATGGTTGATATGTTTTGCATGAATACATAATGACTTTTTCTTTCTCTCTACACGGCGGGTTTGGCTATTTTTTCCCGCACTATGTGACGTGAGTTTGTTATTGCATTAGCTCGTCGAAAACTACAAAAAAAGAACAAATAACGAAATCAGTTATAATGATACCAATACAAACAATAATGTTTTTTGCTCGTAATTAGTTCGTTTCATTATGATACCGCAAAGAAACTGCAATCGCTATAGTTTATGATACCAAAAAAGGTACTACTCGATTTTAATTAAAACTCTCTTTCTTTAAAAAAATATATCGAAATGTTGTAAAAAAACTAATAAAGTCAGTCATGCATTCTTAATAAAATAAGTTAAACAAACAAAAGTTACTAGAAAAAACTAAAATTGTCAAAAAAAAACAAAATAGGTTAAAAGAGCAACTTACATATGACAAAAGAGATTAAAATGAAAATAAAAGGAAAATAAAATAACTAAAACTATCGGACCTTTTATGTTAAATTAAAAAAAACCATAGTTATATGGCAAAGTTAAAGCACCTTAAGTTTTACTACTCCTCATTTGGTTTAAGCATACTAAAAGATTGTTCACGCAATGTTTACGAGATAACATTTTATATCCTACACGTGTTTCTAATATTTTGTTATTCTTGTATTATTTTTACAAAAAGTCTATTATGTTTTTTCTAAGCTAAAATTTAAAAAACCAAATAAATGGGTTATGCGTGACTACTTATACATTTACGCATTAACTTATTGTATATCACAAGTTACAGATCGGTTTAACAAAAATGTTTACACTAAAACATTAAAAAAACATATGTTACAATTGTAGTATTTAAAAATGATAGATTAAAAGATATATAGCTGAAATCCTAAATAAATTAAGTTTTTTTGTTTATGAGTAGATAATATAAAATTTTATGTAAATGTTAGTAAATGTAAGGTTATTATGTAAATAATTGTAAGGGATAATATTTAAATAATGTTATAAATATTATTTTACCTCCAAAACTCCAAAAGTGATTGTATTTTATGTATTGAATAAAGTAAATGTGTTTAATTTTATAGTATCTTATGATACCTTTCTCATATGTTTTATAAATAGTATAAATAATATTTTATGTCTTAGTGTGAAAATTTTAAACCGTCAACTTGAAACCCATTAACAAAGAATGTTCGAAATGTTTTACTAAAGTCACTTACAGTTTTTTTGTCCATCTAAATTCAATAAACTTTAGCTAAGTGTTTCTTTATGTAATTTATCATGAAGGATGATAGTTTTTAAAATTAAACAAGTAAAATGGAATATATAGAATCTTGAAGACTATGTTTTTCGTTATCGTCTAACTTTATCAATTCATTTAGACTATTATTTTAAGTTGGAAAAATAAAGTGACAAAATAAAAATATAGAAGATAAAGTTAAGATGGTGTTGTGTTTATTATTATGTCACATATGACCTTCTTATTTTCTTAATTAAGCCATGCTACTCTTCTCATCTTGTGGGGTACAAAGGCTAATGTACGCGTAAGCCCCAAAAGAGCTTCTCAGTCAGTAACTCTGATTCAGTATTATTAACAAATTATGTTTTGGTGTTATTTTAGTACAACAAATACTAATATCTGAAATATATTAAATTATAAAACTTAATACGTGTAAGATATATTATTTATTATAAAATTGTTATTATAAAACGCTTTATATTAAGCTTCTAGATCTTCTCAATACTGATAACATCCTTTAGTTTTACAATAAATATTTATTAAGGTGCGGATATTTTATATGAACATAACACAATTCATATGTTAGTATAATATAAAAACCTTTTTTTCTGAACGATATTGGTGGTTAGAATTATAAAATGGATTCAATCTGCTAATTTAGTACCATTTCAACATAAGTGAAAAATATATGATGACAAAATATGCATGTCTTGGTGTGTTAAATGGTAGAACCTTAGCGCTTCTAATTAATATTGTATTACCTTACTTAATTCTTTTCATCTATGAAAAGCACAATGGCTTCTTTATTAAAGAATTTAGGGTATTTTCTTCATTGTGTTGTGTGAAATTATATCTTTGTTCTTTGAATGATGTATTACGCTTAATACGTTCACGATAGCCTTTAAATGATGTATTACGCTTAGTGTGTTCACGATAGGAAGGCTAGTAGATGCCTCCACATCAACATGTCTCTCACGATTTGCCCTATCATCTCGATAAAATCATAGACCACTACACAACACTTTTCTTTCTCCTCTATGTCACGTACTCGGTTTATTCCCCCACGAACAACATATGTGAATCAGTTAATCTATCATTCTTTCATGTAAAAGTACTTAAAATAAAAAAAATATTTTAGCTTTACAAATTCACTTATGAGTAAGATTCAGACATAATTATAATCCAGTTTTTATAATGTTGGGTGGATCATGAGGTTGATTTTCTTTTACATTATCAGTTATTTATTACCTCTTGTACCTTATTATCCAATTTCATGTGAGGATTAAGGAATATATTTTTTTTGTACTTTATATTATGAGGCCCACATGATTTTTATAGTCAAATTATTGTATTATTCGGACTTTTCATGTCGACCTAAATTACGTATACTCTCGGTATAACTCGAAGACATAAGTTAGCGAGATTTTTCACGTAAAACAAATTAAAGAAATTAAAATAGCTCCAATTATGTATAAAAATATGTTTTGTAGACAGTTAACTTTTATGAAGTGTTTTAGGATAAACAATTTAGATAGAATAATTCGAACACACTCAAAATAACTTATTACGTATTAATATGAGATAAACAGATAAATAATTTTGGAATATAGTCACAAATAATGGTATACACGACACTACGTACGAATAAAGAATTGAATAGTTATACTGTATAAGAAAACAAAAATATTACGATTAAAAATAATTATATCTACCACACCATACAAATTGAATCTGTTGATTCAAATGTTTCTATTATGGTTCATAAATGAACTCCATAATACTAGTTTGTTTAGTAGACATAACTAAAATGAACTAAAAATGCAAAATTTGTATCATTTTCTAATAACTTGGTAAAAATCAAAACGCCAAATGGTGCTTAAGACTAACATCGAGAACCCTTCCTGCATCGAAGCACACCTGCATTAGCTGTGATTGAGCCCACAATGGAAGATGATCTTGCACTCAAGCTTGACGCCCTTGCATAACTATTGGATGCTCTTGCACCCGATGGCGTAAAATATGCACCGTTTAACATGAGGTCACCTTCTGAGCGCCAGTTCCATTTTTTCCACTCGTCCTCGGATGCCTCCTCTCGTTTTGTCACCTATAAAGTAACATATAAAATCTAAAATTGACCAAAATGATTGAAATATTGTTTTATTAAACATTTTTCTAACTCTCACTTCTTTGCTATCATGAGAATCTGGTGCTAGAAATCTATTCCCTTGGCTATTGATTGTTGGTGAAGCACTCCCTCCAATTGCATACATCTCCCAATGAGTGTAGTCATTGTTCACCACATGAAAATATCCATGTCTACATCTACACAAATAAAAAACAAACATACCAAAATAGTGATTTACCTTTTTTTTTTCTAAAAAGATCATTAAAAAAAATCTAATTCATACATGTAACGCTTTTTTCTAAATGGATCAATTGTAAATGTCATATTGTAAACAGTGTAATCAATGTATAAAAGGCCGGTAAGAAATAAGATTTGACAAATTTACTTTATGAATTAAGTATTTTTAAACTAGAATCTTTTATAGATTTAGCGGTCAACATATTATTTTGTAACCAATGGGAGCAAGACTTATTAATGGGTGTGATGGTTTACCCATTTACGATCCAAACTTATTATATTTGTGTTTATACACATGTGTGGGTGCATCTATTGTCTATCAATAATAATAAAATAATTTTTTTTCAGGTCATTTGTCACAATTATAGAGCTCTTAAATTTTATTTTCTCGTTTATTTCTCCTAATAAATATAAAATTAAATTATATTAGTTAATATTTTTCATATTCATATATATATATATATATAAAGAGATCTTTCTACAAATGTAATTTGTAAAGAAATAAACTTTTCTATAAAATAGTATTTTTTTCAAAAAAATCAAACTTTTAAAATATACAATATATTTCAAAACCATGTGGCTCTTAAAAGATAAAATTCTTATGAAACAAAAATAATTAAATTTCAAAGTTATAATAAACAAATTATTAAAATGACACATTTTTAAAAACAATCTGTGTTTAAACAATTTGTTTAAAAAGCAACATTTTTTGAAAAATAACAAAAAAGATTTAAACAAAAGTTTATAAAAGGATATCATAATTTTATCATTCGTACGTAACGTCATTTATATCTTATGTCAAAAAATCGTTTTACAATTTATTAATCGTTTATTAATATTATTTAATATTTTATTTATTCAACCTTTATGATACACGTGTTACTAACCTAATTGAAGAATATAATATCAATATGTACAATATAAATTTCTATATTTTTCACAAGACTTACCTTGGCATCCTTTGTACAAGGCCTTCACCAAAATGGTTAAACGCAATTGTGACTTGCATATTCTTGTCTTGAATTAAGCTATCACTATGTCCCAGTAGCATGACCTTATCATGACGGGTCATGTAATTATTGGATATTGTGATGGCAGTAGATCCATGTATGGCATCAATCAAACCATCATGACAATTAGCCAAAGAACAATGATCCACCCATACATGACTTCCACCAAATATAGAGATCCCATCGCCATCTGACATCGTTCGCCACCCGTAATGGTCTGGTGAGTCACGAACATTAGCATTGCCACCTTGCTTACAATCGTGTATATTGATGCCATGTATGATGATGTTTGTCGCGTATTGGATGGTGATGCATGGTCCACCCGCTATATGAACATTGGCACCACGACCATCTATGGTCTTGAATGAATTCATCAAGAGTTCTTCTTTAAGTTTGATAGTCATGTCATGTGCAAATATGATCCATAAGGGTTCATTTTGGATCACACCGTATCTTAAAGTTCCTCGTTTAGGGTTCATCGGGTCATCGTTTTTAGGGTCTGTCACTACGTATATTTTACCGTCACGTCCTCCTATAGCTTCTTTTCCAAACCCGATTGCACAGTCGGCTAACTGTTGACGGTGTTTTTCCCAATTCTTGTCACATCGCCAACAATCATCTATCGGATTTCCTGTCCCACATAATAAATATCCCATGTTCTTCCTAGATTCATTTATACTCCTGCATTATCACAAACAAATCCATCTCAATGCATTGTCATATAAATCTCAATGCATTGTCATATAATATTTTTGCATATTAAATCTTATCTTACTACTCTAATAAAAGAGTAAATAGGGGTGCCACTTGTCAGCACCACAATCATTCTTATCATTTTTTTCCGCCTCTCTCTCCTATTAAATAATTACCTTAATTACTAATAAATTATTTTAATACATTTTAATATATAATAAATTAAGAAAGAAATTTATTTATTAAGGTTATTTCTATATAAATTGATATTATTAATAAGTCAATTTTTTTAAAACAAAAAAAATATCAAATTTGGGAGTTGTAATAAGAATATTTTTTAAAAATAACATTTTTATACGGTTTGTTTTAAAATTAAAATGTTTATTTTTTAAAAAAATTAAAAGTTTGATATCATTGTTTTATTATTTATAGTCATTTCTTATACGTAATTTCAGTCATATCATATCTTAAAATATCATTTTATAATTAATTAATTTATTATATTAATATTTTATTTATTCAACCCGTGTAATACACGGGTTTACTAAAGCTAGTAAACATATATTTCCCTCCTAGTAGATGCCGGTAATTATTTTTTTTTAAATATTATGTAAAAGTGCATGTTTTTATCTAAAAAGTTGTACTATTTTTTCCTTCTGAAAATTCTCTTGTTATGCTTTTTAAAAAAAACAAGTTTTTCTTAAAAAGTACATATTTTTCCTGTAAAACTCAAGATTTTATGAAAAAAAAGGTTTATATGACAAACAGTCATGTTTGTATGAAAAGAATCATGGTTTATAAAAATACCACAAGTTCATGAAAATAATTCATGTTTTTCTTCCGACAATTTAAAGGGTTCAACTTATATTTTGTTTCAAAAAGAACCCAATATTTTTACATAGCAAATTTAACAACTTTGGATGAGTGAAACGTAAATGGACTCTCTTGACCCTCCCTTGATTCGACAAATGGGCATTCTTGTATGAAAACTAAACTCATAAATACAAGTATGATATAAGTAGCTAGGTTATCTAAGTGTACCTATGAACATGTTGTACCACAAGCATAGGATCTTGTACATGTGAAGACAAAGTGGAAATAGGGGCAAGAAGAGCAAGAATGAGAAGAATAAAGTTTGTCAACCCCATATTTTTCTTCCCTCTTGAGAGATCCAAAGAGAAAATGAAAGAACGTGTGTCAAAGGTGAGGAGTGAATGAGATTTTAATACTGAAATTCTTGATCAGAGTGCATGCAAAGGCACATGCACCTTCACCCATGCAATCATAACTCATCCAAGATAGAAATATTTAAAAAATCCTAAACAAATGGAAAATTAATTTGTTAGTGTATATATTTTTCGTATAAATAGGTATAAATAATGTATGTGCATATCTATTTTGTATCTAGCGAATTATATTTTGTTATAATTTTAGTTGTGGCACACTTATGTTGCATCTTTAATTATTGGTTTGCATATTAAAGATAATAAAGTTTAGAGCAATCTTTTCATGAACATACGTGCGTGTTATATATAAATTAATGGACCCTTAAATTCTTAACTGTTATGATAATAAGATTTTGTTTAGATTTTGAATGTTAAATTATTAAAGAAGAAGAAAATGGCCTTTAAAACAAACATTATATATATAACAATAGTTTATTGGATTAAAAATAATAAATGAAAACTAGTATAAGAATTTGCAATGAGATAAAATAATTGCAAAGCGGCTCTTTAACCATTGATTGACATTAACATTGAAAATGACCAAAAAAGGAAAAAACTAAAACGCTAAAGGATTCTTATTCTTATATATATATAAAACGATTGTAAATTGTAATTATATTAAGCCAAAAAGCTAAAAGATTTAATGGGCAAGCATAGTGGTTTAAGGGAAGACAGCGTTTTAGTAGCTCGTAGAATAATAAGGGTTTGAATGGTTGGTTCGGTTTAATCGAAACAAAAAAAACCAATATTTTGTTTTTTAGTTATTTCAGAATCGTTCGGTTTTGGTTTTTTTGGATTTCTGGTTTATAAATTCTTTCGGGTTTCACTTGGTTTCGAATGCACCCCTGATACATATATCTCTTGGTTACTAACATTCTAGTATTTAAGTTTATTTAGGGTTTTATTAAATTTGCTCACAATTGCTTTTAATATATAAAATCACTTAAGTTTTATTACTACTCTAGTAATCTAAAGAAAATTACAAGTGTTAATTTATAAAATAAACTACAATATAAGCGGCCCAAGGGAAGGATATATGAACTTAGATACTATTTAGTGATTATTATTTTTAGTTTAACCTTTGATAGTAATTAATATTAATTTCGAAGGAAAACATGAATAGATAATATTTCATTGCTTTGTTAAGTTCTTTGAGATCGTTTATTGTAACAACATGGGATGCAACAGGTTGTATCTTTGATACCCAAAACATAGGAACCTATGACTCTTAATGACTATCGCCCTATTAATTAGTTTGATTGATTGTATATTAAAAAAATTCTAAAATTCATTTCACTTGTCCCAAAAACTATATATATGATCAACGAGTCTTGTCTCATGGGCTAAAAAACTAAATACAAAGTGCTCGGTTTTTAAAGTCGAGTTCTAAAAGCGACTAATGCTATGGATTGGAGTCATACTATTTGTGATGGAGCATATATGATTTTGGGGAGAAATGAAGACATTGAATTTCGGGATACTCAAGGTCCGGTGAAATTGACGCATGACACATGAGGCAAACACTAGCACCCCAATAGAAATAGGTAGAGCCTAAGGGTCCTAAAGTGTAGGCGCAACATCATTAGCCTCTACTACCACCACCACCACGAGCATGCCATTACCCATCACCACTGCTGTCACATGGACCATAGTCACAACCACAACAACCTTAGCCTCAATTTTTATTTTACCGTTTGTCCAATCATACGACTTGCTTCATCAGATGAACACCAGGACACACGAGATGATTGATCTAGTCGGGATAACTGACGTTAAGTTACAACAGTCATACACTATCTTACGGTAGACGATGGAGTTCATGAACAATTAAGCTTGTTTTTTAGGGGGGGGGGGGGGCTCGTACCTGATTTGCCTAATCTACCGGATTTGGATCAGGCTCTACCCGATAGTTAATTTTAGTACATGTGTTTTATTTATATTTTTGACATAAAAATATCATGTTATAATGTATAAAACTATCCTTTTGATTTATCCCATTTGTTTTTATTGTTTAATTGATTTTTATCGTGAAATAGGCAATACTACTTTATATTATTAGACAAGGTAAACGTATAATATGGTATATGGGGTTTTAGCATCAAGGTACGTAAAAAGAGAGAGAAATAAATGTGGTGAAGTTCGTGATGGAAGGAGAGTGCGCTTTGGAAAGGAAGCAATGATAACTATCTCCACCATCGTTGTTGCTTACCACCGTTTCGTTTGATAGTCGTTGCTTCTGTCTGTGTATTCGGGTAACATTGATTTTGATCGACTCTAATCGTCGCTTCCTTTATACTTTTGCTTTTAGGGCTCGTTGATTCTGATAATGTTATCTTTAAGACTACGTAATCTAACGATTTAGATTATAATTTTCTCTTTTGTTTTTTCTTAGGGTTGTTTGTTGATTTGCTTTATTTTTTCCCCCTACTATTCAACACCTATAGTGTAGATTATGATGAGTCTTGCTGAGATGATTTTAACTGTCCTTCTTGATCATGATCTGGCACTTGCTTCATATAAATACGAGACATATATATTATTTAAATTTAAATGTATCATTTACTCCATATAACCGTTGTCATAGTACCCTCCAAGTACATTGAGATTTTTTTTGTCGCAAGGCCCGTATTCAAAGAATAACAAGTTGAAGAATCACCATTAATGTTTTCAGAATCGGATCAGACATCGAGCCTATTAATATTTTCAGAACCGGATCAGACATTGAGCCTATTAATGTTTTCAGAACCGGATCGACCATCGAGTCAGACGCCTTATTGGTTTTGTGGGCGGACTGGTCGGACCAGTTGAACCGGATTTCATTATATTTATATATGTAATTAAATATAAGTAATTTATATATGTTTTATATATGTATTTTATAGTTATATATAAAATTTAACTATATTTATATATCCAACGTACTAATTTATGGTTAACACCACGTTTTTAACCATTAAAATAAAAAAAAACAAAACCGGTCCGGCTTCCCGGTCCGACCAGCGGTTTTGGACGAACCGGCCGGTTCGACCACTAAAAAACGATCCGTATCAGACCGGACTGGCCACCGGACCGATTCCCGGTCGAACCGGTCAGACTGGCCGATCCGATCCGGTCTTCAGATCACCGTCCTAGCAAAATTAGAGAACATTTGGAGACTTGAACTCCTTGTCTTGAAAATACCAAACAATGTTGCCTACTGGTTCGGGAATGTTTAAAAGGTGCATTACAAGAGGAGCATTTCTTGTATGTTCTTGTCTGTTTTAATCGATAACACTTTTTTTATATCAAAAAGTGAATTGAAACAATATAATTAACGAATAATTCGAATAAACATATAATCGTTTATACCATAAGTTTAAACAAAATAATATGTCATGTCAAATAATACATACGTATATCTAGAAATGTTGTGACAAATCAAATAAATTAAAAAATAATTCAAAAGTAAACACAAAATTACATACAACTCGTGGAGACCTACACAACTTGTTTAATTTTGTCATATACAAATCGCATGGGACAAGTCTTCTTGGATTTGATACCACCAACAAATATAAGTCTTCATTAAAATAAAACAAAAAATGTATAGTTTTATGATAGATCCCCGGATCTCATTAAAATAAAAAAGTTTAAGTTTAAATTCTACCTGTGATAAAAAATGTTATATGTTGGGCTAAATAATTTACTCACCTAATGTGAGTTTTCTCATGAGCGTGATCGTGATTCCGTACTCGAGCAATAAAAGTAAAATGAGTCAGGTCAGTGGATGATCAGACGTCAGTGATCTTTTTACCATTAAAAAATCTATTAATTATAATAAAAAAAGATTTTAAGATGCCACTTGGTACAATATTAGACCATCTAATGTTAATTTTCTCATTTTTTCTCCTATTAAATAATTACCTTAAATACTTATAATACTATTTAATTTTTTTTGAGATTAAAAATTGTTTTTCAATAAATTAAGAAAAATATGCTTTTATAAATATAACTTCTAAATAAACAAAATTTTAATATAAGAAAATTTTCTAAAACAACAAACATGTTTAAAAATATAAAGTATTTTAAAATGATTTTTGTAAATGATTTTTTTATAAAATAAAATAACTAAAATTAGGAGTTATAATAAGAAAATTTTGAATATTGATATTTTTTTAAAATGGTTTGTTTTGCATAAAATGTTTATTGAAAATGCAATTAGGGTTTAAAAATAAAAGTTTAAAATAATGATATCATTGTTTTATTACTTATATTATTACATATATGCAATTTAATTATATCGTTTTATAATTATTACATTTTCATTACTAATTATTTAATATTTTATTTATTTAACCCGTGTAATACACAAGATTCTAACCTAGTGTAAAATAAATAAATACGACTCGTATAAAAGCCATCATTAAATAAATAGTTGGTGATAAAGTAACGCTATAATATATCTACCCATGCGATAACAAGCGAGGGGCTCTTTATGTTATTTATAACATTACATTAATTCAATATTATTTACTCCAAAAGGCATACGTTATTTCAACCCCTCGTCGATCATCCGATAATCAATCGACCGATCGCCGACTATCTTCAAACACAAATTTCTGCCTCCTGATCGATTCTTCGACACTACTTCTTAATATACTCTGCATACTGGTTCGATATTCCATCAGTTTTTATTATAATCGCTTTGATTTCTGTTTAAATTTGTTGAATTTGTGTTCATAGATTGATGTCTTTTGGTAGATATTGTCATCTCAATTCATTAACTTACGAAGATTGGACTTCTTTTGTTCAAATTGATGACTTCGTAGGCCTACAGATTCAGTTTTTGAAAGTTGAATTTAATGGGAATCATAAGTATACTGAAACCCTAATTTGTGTTATCTGTGAAGTGGTAATTTTCTTGGTTTTACTTGATGTGATGTTTGACTGAATGACTGTAGTGACACTGGACTTTATGGAAAGCATAACTGGTATTACATTGCTATCTTTTTAGCATTTACTAAGAGTGTGTAATGTAACAGATTTCAGTTAGCGAGTTAGCGTAGTAACTTGAATCCTACATGATTAAATGTATTAATGTGAAGAATGTGCTTCGAAACACGAGCATTGAATGCCTTCTGTAAGTTTATTTTGTGGTCAATGCTTAGCAAAGTGTTATCTTAATATCAGTATATCACTATGATAGTAGAGACAGAAAAAGAAGATACCTGAATCGTATGCTCTGTGACTTGTTCTTGGATAAGTTTGTTTAGTTGTTTAGTTTGCTATGAATATGTGGTAATTCTTTGTGTTATTCAATTGCCTGTCTAAATGCTAATGGTTAAGGGGCTAAAAACACATTAGCAGTGAATTGAACAACTAACCCTCTAATTCTAAATACTGAAGCCATTTTGATATAGTTTTTGTTTCTTCCCCTTTATATCAGAAGACAAAACGGACATGAAGTAGGAAACCACTCCTTCAGCAGGTTATCTCATCAAAATCTTTTGGCATAATGGCATATTAGACTTGTTGTTCTATACAAGAGGGATTTGGATGATATTATTATATTGATTCAGTGTACCGGAAATTCTAGGTATCCCCTTAAAAAAATTCTTGTTGGTTTAGATTTATTTTTTAGTCTGCCTATGATGCATGATTGGTGTTTGTATCTTTTGAGACTAGTGGTTATTGTTCCTATTTTGAAGGAGGAAATGCCTCGCAAAGTAACATACGGAGTCGATTTCGATGACGACTATGATATTTATGATGATTACTATGAGGACAATTATGATCATAATTATGGCAAAGGCGTAGATGATCATGACTCTGGTAATTGATTTTTTAGCTGCAATATTTTTTTGAACCTTTTTATGGTCATGTGATTACACTTTACCTTTTTATCCCCTTTTATATGAGGCATACAAGAGAAACTTGATTCACTTACTAATTAAGTGACATTTGTTTAATCACATGTGCAATGCTGTTGATATATTTGTAATCTTACAGTGACTGAGTTTTGAATGTTGTTTCCAGTTAGAGGGTTCTTATTTCTTGATCAAACACTTAGCATTTGTAAATCAAGTGTAGCCGACTCTTTATCTCATGTATATTCATTTTTATCTGGTTAAAAAAACGTTTTTATGTTGTTACCACAATACGTTTTTTATAGCGTGGGACTCTCCTGAAGTAAAACATGAAATCAAACAAGAAACTGTTCGGCGAAATGTTTGGCGCTGTCCCATATGTACATTTGATAATGAGGATTACATGTCCTCATGTGATATATGTGGTGTTCTTCGCAACCCTTTGATCAGAAGTAATAACAATGGCCAATCAAGTACAGGTATGCTTATGCATGTGTAATGTTTTTCATGCTTTCATAGTTGAATCATCTTACAAAGTAAACATAAAGTTAGAAAGAGAAAGTAGAAAGAAATGTATACTATGTAACGAATAAAACTCAAGTACAACACTTGGCCTGATATTAATAGATCAATAGAAGTCAACAAAATACATGTAGTAGTAAAAATCAACCAGAGTGGGTAATTGCTATAAGATAAAATGGTTATTGGGTTAACTGCTATAGTAGAAACTTTGATTTGACATACATCCAACAAACTATACTGATTTGGTTTTTTAACTCACTATGGGTTGTCAACTAGTTAATATCTGACAAATTGAATATCTTATTGTTGATATTTTCGTCTAATATATGAGCCATTATGTGCTGAAGAGTAATTTGAAATAGAGGGAGCTTACATACCTTTGGATTTAGGACCTTTTAAATTTTAGGTATCCGCTTCATAGATTAGATTTTTTTAATGCAGTTGGTGGCATGTGCATGAATTCTGGAGCATCGGTGATGGCAAAGTCTCTTTTTGCATCATTGGCAAACTTTCAACCACAGAAAGATGCTTCTTCAACAAAAGACAACAAATTTTCTCACTTACGCGGAAATATTCGAGGGCAATTTCATGATTTACACAACACCTTTATTTCTGAAAAAAATTACAAAGCTAACATAGGTTTGCACATGCTCTTGACATAGATGGCCGTCTATAAGACATATTACTAGACTCTTCTTTTGTAATGACTAACTTACTTTAGTTGTCCTTGGACTCTCCTGTTTTGACTACCTCAGCCCCTTTCAAGTTTGATATTCCATCTCCGGATGATGTGGTCTCTCTGGGAATGAGATCTCACAAAATAGGTTCCAAAGGTACCGTCTGTAATCAATTTAACACAAAATATATATTGGAGATAAATACTTTTATTTTGGACAAGTATTTTCAGTGAGCCCAAGTGCCCAACCCCTCCAATCCACCTATTTGCTACCATCAGTTATTGTAACACATTGTATACCTTAAAAAGCCTCTAAACACTTCAAGTCTTTTAGTTTGTGGTCTAGTCTCCTTTGCTGTTTTTTTAGTGGAAGAAAAAGATAGTAGAAGCTGTGATCTAACCTAAGGATGAAATACTGCTTGTTTAAGATCGAGGTTTATATGATCGAAGTTTAGAGGAAAATACTCTATCCAACTAAGGCATTTACGTAAAAGTAGATGTATCCTGTGATTCCTGTCTAAGTAGTAAGCACTTACATATGTTTCATGAATCATCATAATATGTTCATGATCAGATAAACAAACCATTCTATCTGTAAAGTTGTTGCATTGTTTTTTCTATTAATGTTTATGCTTAAAGTAGATCTGAAATTTTCTTGTTGAAACCTGACACATTCTATTTTTTTCTAATTAATAGTTGCACCCAACTTGAACAAACCATCAACTTCTATTGCTCCTTCCAGCAAAGCGATGAGCAATGCCAACTCTGGTTCAAGTGCTAAGCCTTCCACCATGTCAGCACCATTGAATTTAAAGGATAAATTCGATTACGTGGAGGAGAACAATCATGCTTCCATCATTGAGACACAAGCAGTTAAGCTTTCCAGTGAATTGGACAGTATGACCATGACTGGCAAGTCTGGAAATTCAAAAAGTCATAACAAGGAAAAGATAGTACCTCACGCAGAATATAAGCCTGAGAAGTGGATGTTACTTGACCAAACCAATGATAGTTTGACTCAGCTGAATCTGGCTATTGTAAGTTTGCTATGTTATAATTTTTACAGTGACTTATTAAGTGGAATTCTAAGTTGGCGACAATATCATACTTGATATTGCAGGTTGGCCATGTGGATTCTGGAAAGTCAACACTCTCAGGAAGACTGCTACACCTTCTGGGCCAAATATCTCAGAAACAAATGCACAAATATGAAAAGGAGGCTAAGATACAGGTATTTTTTGGTGGTGTATTTTGTTAGGTTAGGCGTTTCGGTCAAAACAAGTTCGGTTGAAACAGGTCATTTTTCATACAAGTTAAAACAGGTTGGGGTGGATTGGATTGACCCACAAACACTTTTTTGCATATAATATAGTTTGTTCATATGAATAAATGACATATTATTATGACAACTGTAACCTAAATCTTGAATTCTACTCTTTTGACCTGTTTGGCCCATTTTACTGGTCCCCATTTAGCTATTTTTTATTTACCAATTTGAGATAAAATACAACCCAAAACCGGTTAAAATTTTTAACTCTAGTTTTTTTTGCTGAACTTCGTTTACTGGATTTATTTATGACTTAATTTTTATTTAAATCAAGGGGAAAGGTTCTTTTGCTTATGCATGGGCATTAGATGAGAGTGCTGAAGAAAGAGAGAGAGGAATAACTATGACGGTAGCAGTTGCCTATTTTAATTCCAATAAATACCATGTTGTGATACTTGATTCCCCTGGCCACAAAGATTTTGTTCCAAACATGATTTCTGGTGCAACACAAGCAGATGCAGCAATTCTTGTTATTGATGCAACACCTGGTGCATTTGAAGCGGGTGTCGATAGTGCAGGTGGTCAAACACGGGAGCATGCACAGCTGATTAGAAGTTTTGGGGTTGACCAAATAATTGTGTGTGTGAATAAAATGGACACTGTTCAATACTCGAAGGATCGTTTTGATACTATTAAATTGCAACTTGGAACATTTCTCCGGTCTTGTAATTTTAGAGACTCTTCTGTGTCTTGGGTCCCGTTGAGTGCCATGGAAAACCAAAATTTGGTGGGATCCGCTTCTGATGCACGGTTTTCCTGGTTAGTTCCTTTTTTCTATTTGCTTGTTTAGTTTTCTAATTTCTTTAGATAATATGGTTTATTGGTTTGTCATAGGCTCATAGATGTGGCAGTATTGACCCATTTATCAATAACTGGATTGGTTTGGGTTATGTCTTAAGTTCAAAACTGGTACACTAAAAAATTACTTACAAAGGAAAGAGGCTAAATGACTCAAAAATTACTTAAAAGCATTTATTAAATGAACTAAACCTCTTAAATCATTTATTTTTCAAAAGTTTGGTATTGCTGAAGTAGTGTTACTTTTCCAATCATATTTCGTATGCTAGTTGTTTATAACAAAAAAGGAATTTGTGGGACAAAAATGCTTTTTAAATGCGTTGGTTCTAGACCTTGGCTACAAGGGGCCTAGTTTGTTGGAAGCCGAATTTGGACGTAATGGAGATTAATTAACTACAAAATAAATGATCAGTTATTTGGTGGTTGTGTTACAGGTACAAGGGGCCTAGTTTGTTGGAAGCTATAGATGCTCTTCAGCCTCCTGCTAGAGAATACTCTAAGCCTCTCTTAATGCCAATATGTGATGTCATCAAACTTCCATCTCAAGGTCAGGTATCTGCATGTGGGAAAATAGAGGCTGGCGCTCTTCGCAATGGAAGCAAGGTTCATTCATCAACTATTTAATTGATAATTTCATCATTAGAAAATTAGGAAAATAAGAAGGGCTAATTGCATGAAAAGGTAACCTAATTTTCTTAAAATTTTGTTATGGGTAAAGTAATTTCTTTCCGAATCTTATAAAGATACAAATGTTCAATTTTTACACTTGCTGAATTCTGGTTTGCTTGTTTGTAAACTTTGATGCTATTCCGTGTGCATAGGTTCTAGTTCTGCCTTCAGGAGACATTGGAACTGTGCGATCACTGGAACGAGATTCTCTGCCATGTAGCATTGCAAGAGCAGGAGACAATGTAGCTGTTAGTCTACAAGGCATTGATGCTAATCGTGTGATGTCTGGTGGTGTGTTGTGTCACCCAGATTTCCCAGTGGCAGTCAGCAAGCACTTGGAGTTAAAAATCCTTGTTTTGGATGTTCAAACACCAATCTTGATGGGCTCACAGGTAATGTTCTTGCTAAAAATAGCAATTTTAACTCATTACTGTTGAATGGCCTGATTTGGGTTATGTTTTATCAAGGGGCAAATTCATATATTGCAAACTGCATATGAGGTACCCAACTTATGTCCCACTTTCATTTGGGGTGGCAAACGCTTTAGTTGGTTTCTAGGTAACCACTACCTAGCCAGCAGTTTGCATCCACATGGCATGCCACATCAGCTGCCATACAGTTGCCATCAAATTTTGAGTGAGCGTTGTACAAAAGGGTACTAGACTTATGTCTGATTTCTAATTTAATTAGGGGATCCAACTTTAATATTTATTAATTTTAGGTTCCAGGTTAGGAAAATTGTAGTTACATACTGAAGAAGTCGAAAAAATCCTCGTTTTCATCAAAGTTGACTAAGTTGAAATTTTGTATAAATTTTCTAAATTTCATAATATCATATCCATTATTCAAAACATTAATAATATCACATTTACGAACTCGTATTAATAAAATATTTCAATTTTTGATAACTAAGGTGAATAATGAAAGAAACATTATACACTCAGATGGTCCTGTAGAACAATTTCTTTTGAAAACTATTACAAATACCTCAGTTTACTTAAAAAAAGGACTGGATAATTGTGATATTTTTAGTGTTTCAGAAGGGTAAATTTGATATTCTGCTATTTAGAAAGATATGTATTAAATAAATAGGTAAAGATATACAAAGCGAACAAGGGAATGTAGCAAAGTTTTTCCAAAAGAGTGTATTTTAATGCATCATGCATACACCTCGTAACCCCCATCATACCATTATTATTATATATAACGATTTCTGAGATTATACATTTGTAGCTCCGGAAAAAAAAACACTTGAACAAAAGTGTTTGCAGGTCAACCTAAATCGACCCATACAAAAATGACTTGGCTTGTACCCATTTTATCTTGTTACCCAACCCACCCCAGTCACCCACCCATTTGTCGCACCTAGTTTTTACTAATAATGCATATTTATCTTTTGTTGTTGGGGTCTACAAATGTGCAGTTGGAGTTTCATATACACCATGCAAAGGAAGTAGCAAAAGTTGCAAAGATCGTGTCATTGCTTGATTCCAAGACGGGTAAAGTAACAAAGAAGTCACCACGATGCTTGTTAGCCAAGCAAAGTGCTATAGTGGAGGTGAGTTTGTTCGACTTTTTTTAGCTCTTATTTTATCTAAAAATAGACTTATCGAAAAATATTTTAGACCAACATCATTGCCATCTGTTCATTAATGATTGCTAACAGGAAAATAGGTAAATTAGATTAGGATATTGCTAAAAATTTAAAATCTTGCATTTTTTTGGAATCGAGTTTACATATTAACTACATTTTTATTTGTTCACACTTAAGAGAAATGACCAAGGCCATTTTTATGTATATGTATAAGAGATGGACAAGTTTTTACCTGTAGAGCCATGATATACGCTACCATCAGAAATAACTTGGAATGTATACAACTGACCTGTGGTTTTACTTTCTCTTTTTTTATACACACAATTGTTTAGCGTGACAGGCTCATGATATTCTCTTACAATAATAATATCCTCAGGTGGTGCTTCAAGGGGAGGTTTGTGTGGATGAGTTTTCAAGTAGCAGAGCACTTGGGAGGGTATTTCTAAGATCATCAGGAACAACTGTTGCAGTTGGTGTGGTAACCCGAGTTATAGGACACGAGCGGAATTAGTTCATGATAAAACCTAATTGTTTCGAGTTTTTTTTTTCTTTTGTCCTTTTTGTTCTTTATAAATTTTAGGTAATTTATCGAGTGTACAATTTTGTATTGATTAGGTAGTCCTTGTATCCATGACAAAATTGGAGTATTTTATGTTTTCTTTATTTGTTTTTACACTTCAATAGATAACATGTCAAAACGGGTTCAGCTGCAGCAAAGTTTTTGTTCACTTTTATTTGTTGTTTTCTGGATTTTCTATCTTTAAGCAAGCATTAAAATTTGAGTAGCATTAAAATAAGAAAGTTCTAAGTGACCTAAACGAAACATTTTAATAATTAGGTTACTATAATACTATTTTATGATTTCCATTTTTTTAACTTTAATTTAGAACACAAATTTCATTTTCTATAAATAAAGATCTGTATGAAGACTTAAATGATCTTTGTGTTCTCTTTTGAATTTCCTCTGTGAGATATAGTTTTTCTTTTTTCTGTTACTGGATACAGAAACCTTTTATTTTCTAAAACTTTTATACATATTTTTAAAGTTTAGTATTCTTCTGGACGTATAAGACAGGATAGTTTGAAAAGAAAAAAAATGTATAATATAAAGAAATAAGTACACAAATACTATGACAAACCATGAAATTTTTTAGGGTGCAGCCTTGAGTCTTTAATATTTTCTAACAACTCTTTTCATGTCTTTATGAACACTTACCCATGATGCATATACACATATGCTTAACTTCCAACCGTATAAACTACTAAGTAGTTTTTCTCATCAATAGTTGTCTTTTCATTGCTAAAAGTCGATGTCACTACATTGTTTATAATTTATAAACATGACATTTTTTGGTCTTTACAAACATTGAAGTTTGGACACAATACATAAAAGTCCTCAGTACTTTAATTTTGTTTTCTTGTCGAAAATCAAAAGCGAATATAATTATCAGAAAGTAAAGCTCATGATAGCAAGACAAATTATTCCAACGATTTGGTTTCGTTTAACAATAACAAAAGCCTATTCCTAATCGGTTGGCTCATTATTTGACTTAAGACTCTAAAACCCAAACCTTGAACACCCTTATCCATAATATGATCACTTGAAAATAGGATGATCGTGTTGATAATAACAAGAACAAAGCAAACACAATCAACAGTGAACAATGGTCAAAAGATCATTATCTCAAAATCTCTATCATTTCAAGTCTTAGGTTTTAATATATTTTTTTAAGAATTTTATACCACCATACTATGTGCGTATTTATGTATGATCATGCTACATGCCTAAGTGCACAAACATAGTATCTGGCCCAAAACAATCCGGATTTGGTCAACAAAAGTCATAACCGGTTTTTGGTCAAACTTTCTTAAGGGGGTTTGAAACCAAATTTTAAATAGTTCAACTGGGGTTTGACCTCGGGTTCAAATACGTTTCCATCTATAGGGTCACAAACAAATTTCAACCCTACAATTCAGGTCAACTCCCAACGCATTATTGTCAAACTGTTTTAAAATCGGTTCAGGTTCAAACTGGTTACGCCAAAACTATTTTTTTACATCTTGCCTATGTGATTGTGTGTGCAAAAGTCAAATTTTGGGCCATTTAATAATTGGGCCTTGGCCCATGACAAATGGGCCCAAGCCCAGATAACTGAGGGTGCACCCTAGAAGCCATTGCACCAACAACCACACGAAACCCCCTTCGTAAACCCTGTAGCAAAACCCTCGTGATGAACAATTAGGGTTTCGAAAATCATCATCCATTCGATTCAAAATCAATCTTTTTATGATTTGATCTTATTCTACATTTGAAGATGTCGTCTTCATTGTATATTCAACGATTTGGGAGAACAAAGAGTATAACGAAGAGATCTACGAAGAAGTATTTGGAAGAAGCTCTCTACAGGAGACTACTCAAAGACGGTGGATCAGATCTTAGTGTTAGACAGAATTTGAATCAGTTTCTGAAATCGAAAAAGAAAGCTTACAAATGGGAGGTGGATCACACGCTCAAAATCCTTCGCAATCGCAAGCGATATGCTTCTGCTTTAAAGGTGTTGATTTGATCTCTATATGATGTGTGATGTTTTGATCTAGTATGATGAATTCAGTTACGAGCTGTAGTTATCACCACTAGATGCAAAGACTTGAATTTAGGTGGACTGTTGTGTGAAATTTCTTTAAGTTAAGTTTTGCAGTGTAAGATGAGCTAATGTTATCGAATTGTTTCGTTACTAGCTTATCTGTTCTGAGCGAAACATTTCGATGTGAGTTTCTTGATTTTTGGACAAAATAGGGAGATAGAGGAGCAAGAGATTAGGAATTGGTGAAATTATAGTTAATGATCAGTGATATTAATTCGAAAATGCTTTTGTTGAACTAACTTTAGTTTGTAACTAAGGTAATATGAAATGTACAAGAGGTTGCAGGGGTCAGCCGTGTTATTTCACTAGTGTGCTTATTGAAATATCAAAACAGTTCATAGATCATGTTCCATTCATATCCCACTTTTGTTACTGAATTTGTCTTAGCTATCATGATCATTCTTTGGTTTTGTGTATGTTGATTGTCATTAGAAATGAATATCGTTAAAACTTCACTGTGGTGATTAGTGCATACTCACTTAGTTTTTAGGTTCAGGATCTAAGTTATCTCCAGAAACACAAGATATTGTGGTGTAGAAAGTCTTTTTTTAGGCTGCCTAATTTGAGTATTTTTGGGGTTAGGAGCAGAAACTAATAAAATTGATGGCTTGGTTTATCTTGATTTTTGAATTCTTAGGTTTTATAATGAGTAACTTGATAGAATATGTTAAAGGTCATGATGCTCGTCATTTCCATTTCCATTTTTTTACAAAGGCTTATGTTTTCTTGTTGTAAATTTTTTGTGAAGTGACAGAATGCATGTGTGAAACTATCTGTTTTTATGGAAAGGATGTTAATAATACACAAAGTAAAACCTGAAAGAACACTTCCACATAAGCTTGTGGTCCTGCGTTTTGTCTCTTCTGTTTTTGTGATGGATTTAAAGAAGTCTTGTCTTTTTAGTCCCTCTTAAAAAGTAGCCATTTGAAAGTAATTTATGGTTGAAGATAACTATGAAGTTTTGGGCCTATGGCAACTAGCAAGCCTTATGAACATCCGGAATAATGTATTTGAAGCTTGTTAATCATATTTTAATGTATTAGTCACATTTCTGTCATTCTAAGTTTTGCATAATCTCTATATTGATTTTACAGCTATCAGAAACTATGGCAGAAAGGGGAATGAACAAAACAGTCGGTGATCAAGCTGTACACATTGATCTAATTGCCAAAACAAAAGGAATAGATGCTGCAGAGGCTTATTTCATTAGTCTCCCAGAACAATCAAAAAACCATTTGACATACGGTTCACTTCTAAACCACTACTGCAAAGAATTGATGATAGATAAAGCCGAGGCTATGTTAAGAAAAATGAATGAATTAAACTTAACTTTAACTTCAGTTCATTATAATTGCATCATGAGTCTATATGAAAAAAAGGGTCAACCAGAAAGAATTCCAGAAATCATCATGGAAATGAAGGCAACAGAGGTCAAACCTGATATATTGACCTACAATATTTGGATGAGGGGTTTTTCTGCATTGAGTGATATCTCCGGGGTTGAGCGAGTATTTAATGAACTAAAGAGGGATGACCAGGTTTCTGAAGATTGGACAACTTATTCCAATCTGGCATCAATTTACATTAACTTTGGTTTTTACAACAAGGCAGAAGATGCTCTGAAGGAACTAGAAAAGAAAAATTCTCACAAAAATCTTTCTGCTTTTCAGCATTTAATTACATTATATGCGAATACTGGAAATCTAATTGAAGTTTATCGTGTATGGCGTTCTTTAAAGCTAGCTTTTCCCAAAACTGCAAATATTAGTTATTTAAATATGATACATGTTTTGGTCAGATTAAATGATCTACCGGGAGCCGAAAAATGTTTCAGAGAATGGGTATCTGGGTGTCCAACTTATGATATTCGGATTGCAAATGTTCTTATGGGAGCTTATATCAAATCTGACTTGCTGAACAAAGCTGAAGAGCTTAGAGAGTTATCAAGAAGGCGAGGTGGAAAACCCAATGCTAAAACCTGGGAGATTTTCTTGAATTATTATCTGGAAAAAGGTGAGATTGCATCTGCCATTACCTGCCTTGATAATGCAGTTACAGCTGGTGGATCAACCGGTGAAAAGTGGGTCCCGCCGACAACGGTTGTTCAGAAATTCATGGCGTATTATGAGGGCAGTAAGGATGTTGATGCTGCGGAAGGGTTTGTGGAGATTCTGAAGAAAGCTGATGACAATATTGGTGGTGAAGTATTGGAATCTTTAATTAGGATTTATGCAGCTGCTGGAAAAACAAGCCCGATTATGCACCGCAGGGTTAAAATGGAGAATATCGAGCTGAGTGATGAAGGTAAAATTCTGCTTGAAAAGATATCGGTCTGTTAAGCTTTATTGTTCCCTGCAATTAGATGAAATTTTGTTTGGAATGAAAGATTGTTACAAGATTCATATGTTGACTGTTTGCATTTGGATCTGAGGTAGCAATAAGGGATATACTTATGTGATTTTTGTTGATTCTTTTTAGATTCCATAATGCAAAATCTCATGGGTGTTGAGTACTTGAGTTAGATTCTAACAATTTATGTTGTGTAAGCCCTGCCTACTTTTGAGGGTGAGTTTTGATCCTATGCAAATGTTTTTTAAACTGTTACTGGTGTATCACACATCAAAAAATATTTAAAAAATCAGTCGAAAGTCAAAAATTATGGTAGTACAAGTTACTCACTTAAGGGCTAACAATTGCTGACCTGTTTATGACACACCTAAATGTGTTTAATAAAAATATATCTTTTTTTTAATTTTTTAAAATAATTAAAATCAAGAGGCCAGACATTATTTTACATTTTTGGTTCTTGAAAACATATAAAAAATATTATAGAAATACTATATAGGTAGTCAAACAAGTTTTTTGCATGTTTAATATGTGAACTACGCGCGTCATCTTTAATATGTTAGATACGATAAATCCTGTTTTGCTAGCCCTTAAGTGAAGTTAGGGGTAAGCATGGTTTGGTTTGGCTCCGTTCATGAATTGTGGATGTTCATCCCCACAAATATATATCTGGAAAACGTTGTCGCCTGTCAACTTTCCTCTGCTAGCTCGGAGCCAACTCGGCTACAGACTTTAGCCTGTGTTAGAGATGGTCTTACTTTCACCACAAAAGCAAAACAAAGAAACCAATTAACAGTAGAAAATAACAAAGTTCTTTTTATTATTATGCATCACAAATTGATATATCATAACATATTATAAATTCGTAGGGACATTTTGAATTATTTCCACGCCCTCCAAAAATATATAATTACCCCAGATGCTATTATACTCTTTTGTAACATCATAACAACTCAGTTTTCTGCAACTACAATTATACATCAGACGACGATTGGGTGATGCTGGTAGTTTGCACGTCAACAATTTTTATGTTCTTAATAAACGAAGCTTTCCCAAAGCCTTCTGTCGGGAAGTGACCGCTTCCCATTTGAGTTGACGTATGTCAACCCGATGCTTGGCTACTGAACACATTCTCTCTAAATTGGATCATCGTTACGTGATCCGAAGGCTCGAGAACGATGGCAAGTAGCCCAGTATCTTATCGGTTGCTACCCAAACTCAACCCCTAGCCCCTGATCTTTGGGGGTCCTGTAAAAACCAATATTGAAGCAAGACTCTTATATTCGCAAAGTCAAAAGTTTAAGCTGGGATCGATACACTTTGTGAAAAGATCAACGAATGATTTATTTATAACTACATGATTAAAACTGATATAATCTATCGAGCCGAGCTCAAGCCCTGCGTCTCAAACGAGTTGAGCTCGAGTCTAGTCGTGCTCGAGCTCTCGTAACTTAGAATATCCGGGCTCAAGCCTAGTCGAGCTCAAGTTTGACTCGTTTACACTGCTAAATCAAACATTCGTATAAATTGAAGGTCATGTTGACCAAGCTACGGGCTCGGATCGTTAGGATTCTACGCATCCTTCATGGCTCAAGAGTGAGGCTGATGTGGCCATATGCAAAACACCACGCCCCTAAGCCATGAACCACGCTTGTGCAGCTTTGGCATGAGCAGCTTTATGCTTTTGAAACATTAATGATTGTTTTTGGTATATTTTTTATTAATGTTTTCACTTGGTATATAATTTGGTTTTTCATTAATAACTTGTGCAGCTGTGCTCGTTAACTTTTACAAAATAAATCTAAATACACATGTTATTTAATTTTTTAATGAACGTTATGATATTAATTTCGTTGAAAACCGTGTTGGTTTGAAAATATATTATTTTTTGCTCTCTTAAGCAAATTTGGCAATTACTTTGTATTGGTAACTTTAATGAAACATATCTATGCACTTCGATCATCTAATTACGATCATGAGTAGAAATTTTATTTATCTGGTTTACAAATGCGGTTTTTCAGTTTGATGTCATGTATTTTTTTATTAAATTTTAATATTAATATTTTTTATATAATATTAATCTTATAATAATAATATTTATATTCATCTGTTTAAACACATTACATTATTTGTATTTAAAAATTAAAAAAATGTGAAGTGAAGAGTAACGTGGATTTCGGAGTAAAAACCATTTTATAGGAGAGTAAAGAATAATATAACGCTGATGTGACACTAGATAGTGAAAAGTGGGATGTACGTTATGTTGATATCTACTTTATTTTATGGGTGGTTTTATTTGGACACCCCCAAATTTTAAATCAACACCCGTGGATCCTATACGTCGCGTATGGGTCCATACGCCGTGTATATGGTCGATTGACAGGAGGGTAACATACCCTATACGTTGTGTATGGACCCATACGCGGCGTATAGGGTATTCTCTGACAAGACCAGAGCAGACTCGTGTCAGACTCGTGTCGGGGTGGCTATACGCTGCGTATGGGTCCATATGCGGCGTATAAGTTTCCCAATTTTTTCTGCAAAGTTTCTATGTATGGTGAAGAACCTATACGTCGTGTATGGACCCATACGCGACGTATATGTTAGGAATGTTTTTTATATATTATTGTGAGCATAAAAATTTTTGCTGGCTCTATTTTGCACGTTAAGGTTGACACTTTGCGTATAAGTTATATTTTGTAACATATTAATCGACAATTGTAAATCTTAATTAACCAATAAATATATAAAACAAAACAAACATTAAATGATAATATAAATAAATAACGGAATTTTTAAATACATAACAAAATAAAAGTACAATTAATAATATAAAAATCTACGGTGAATCTGGGTAATGTCGAGACAGTGGCAAGTCAGGAGGATCAATACCAGCAACATGGGCTCGTGCAATCTCAAGCTGAACGTGCCAATCCATAAGATCCTCAACTCGATCGAGGCGACGACCCTGATCCCGTAATCTCGTAGTAATCTCCTGCATAAATGTCTCCATACGTGCAGGCACACTCACATCTCTATAAATATGTCGAGGGAACTGTGGCTGAGGTGGCGGCTGATGTGCTGGCGGCTGGTCGTGTGGCGGCTGATCATGCAGAATATGCTCCTGCTGCTGTTGTGGATCGCCATCGCCGACCTGCTGAACAGGTGCCGGATGCCAGATCTCACCGGGTCGAAGAGAGAACCGTATGCCACCCGAAAACTGGCGTATAATACGCATGCCGAATAACGTACGACGATCTAATATCACCGGCTCGATCGGAGGAGATACGTCAGCAACATGGCGAGGAAGATAACCAAGACAACATGCAATCATCGTAATGTACGCGTCGCCATACACCGCTCCTCGCTCCTGGCGATGATAATACGAAGCGTAATACTCTGCCAAACATCTCGCCAGGTTGCACTCGGTCTCCGTAAGCAAACAATATAAGTAAAATAAGTCGGGAATGGTACACCACTCCCGACTCTTGCCACGTCCCGTGATGGATGTGGTGATCATGCGATGCAAGTAACGAATGAGAGGATCTCTAATGCCAGTGACCCTGCCCTTAGTCCTCTGAAACGGACCTCCGGCAATCTGAGGCAACCAATCTCTCAATCGGGTCTCCTCAATCTCTGTAATTCCTTCGGTAAATAGAGGGGTAACGGTCTCCGGCTCATAATAAAGTCCCGAGAAAACGACAAACTGCTCAATCGACATCTGATGAGATCATCCACATAGCATAAACGAAATCTCAGATCGCTCATCATCCTCCACCATCTCATCAGGACGATTATAAATAAAGGTGGATAAAAACTCCATTGTCAGCTCTTGGTAAGAGGGTAAGAACATTAGCTAAAATAAACGACTCCATGGCGTATTATCTCCGATAATACCAGCGAGTCTATCGCGCTCCCCAAGCTCGGAAATTACCTCCCAATCCACTGCCTTTTGATGACCGATCTTCATACGAATGAATTTTGAGCACTTTGCATGCTCAATAGACTCGGGCTCAAACTTTAGCCATGGATGATTGGCAATAACATCAACGTCAGCCTCAATCTCAGAATCGGAAGACATATCTGCATAAGAAAACGAAATTTTAAGACCTGCGTACAGAGCACCTATACGCCGCATATAGGCCTATACGCCGCGTATAGTGTAACACCCGGGAATTTTCTTTGAAGCCGACGAAAGAAGAAAAAAGAAATAAAGTCCAAAGTCGAGGGACCAAACTCGCCAATGAGAGAAACTTCGATGAATGGGAGTATAAAAAGGGGGAGACACCCCATTCTTACCATTTTCAGCCAAGAAGAGAGGAGAGGAGAAGAGAAGGAGAAAAAGAGAAGAAGTGTTGGTTTGGGTTGATTCGAGCGGCCAAAATCGACGTGTAACGTGTCAAATCGAAGCTCTACTCGACGGGATCGTTAAGGTGAGTTCTAAGACCCCTCTTTTACACGTTTTTGAATGATTTTGGGGCTGGAACACATCTGAAAACTATTTTTCGGGATTTTGGGTAAATACCCGTTTATGTATGTATATGTATGTGTATGATTCGTTTGGGGCTTGATTTCGGGCTTGGGTATGCTTGAATGATGTCATAGTATGTTTCCCTAAGGCTTAGAATGGTTGATTTGGCTTAAAATAGGTTTAGATGAGTTTGGAGGCCAAAAACCCTCGGCTGCAGTCGGGATGAACTGCATTCTGCATCAGCTAGGGCTAGGCGACCGACTGGAGGGAGATTGAAGGCCATTAGGCTGACTGGAGGGAGACTGAAGGCCATTAGGCTGACTGGAGGGAGACTGAAGGCCATTTTGCCGACTGGAGGGAGACTGAAGGCCATTCGGCCGACTAGAGGGAGACTGAAAGCCATTCGACCGACTGGAGGGAGACTAAAGGCCATTCTGCCGACTGGAGGGAAATTGAAGGCCATTCGGCCGACTGGAGGGAGACTGAAGGCCATTCGGCCGACTGGGGGAGACTGAAGGTCCAGTCACCCGAATGAAAGTCCAGTCACCCGAATGAAGGTCCAGTCGCCCGAACGGAGGGCCAATCGCCCGAACAGAGGGCCAGTCGCCCGGATGAAGGGCCAGTCACATGGAGGCCAGGCGACTGAAGGGTGTCCATACGCCCGAATGACCGTAGTATTGTCCGACTTTCGAAAAGTGCGGACTTAGACTCGGACCCTCGGGGTTGTAGACGATGAAATAGGCATGGATGATGCAAGAAGATGTATGATGATGAGTTGACGACGATGATGTGTATGATGTTATGTGTGATGTATGACTGGCGGTGCGTGTGATGCATTGTATGTCAGATGTGTGTTATGTATGTATGATGATGCCTGTATGGTGATGATGTATGTTTATGATTATGTGTATGTTCGTTATTATGTATGTATGTCTTTCCATGGCTTTACGTTGAATGTTAATGAATGAAATGAAAGTATTATGTAACGTAAAGTGGAAGATAATGAAAAGAGGAACGTAATGAATGAATGCGAGCATAAACGAATGAGTGAGAGTAAGGATGGCTTGCGAATGAAAGAAAGGAGGTTCACAACTCATTGAGAGTTGTTAGCTCAACTGTGTGTGTATCATAGCGTGCGATCTTGGCTTACTCACAAGGGGACATAGACACAGTGGGAGTTCAGTTTTAGTAACTGCT
>BJCM01085320.1:0-17911 GCA_018326385.1 Flaveria bidentis
AATTGTTGCTGAGGATGGCACGTGGGGAGAGCTACTCAGCAGGGCAAGACTGACATCCATTCTTAATAGAAATTACTGTTGTGTTGTAATGCGGTTAAACTGTTCTTTGTAAACTGATTAAACCAAGGTATATTGCCTAACAACAATGCTTAAAATGAGACGAAAGGCTTTTGTTAAAGTTTAATTCCGCTGCTTAAATTTGTACGCTTGTAATGTTTTATATAATTACCATGGTAAATGACCAATTGTGAGGCCTCCGAAAACGGGGCGTTACATAGTGTGCATGTCAAAGCTTCTGGCTTGTCCCGTTACACATGAGCTTTCATCAAGAGTTGTATCCCTTGGCACCCACTGTGACGGTTGAGCTTGTGGGTACCTCTCATATTGTTGCGCTGGCATGTATTATGGCAGCGTACTCCAATCCACCGGTTGTGGACGAGCTTGATACGGTAGTCCTACATGGTAATTATTATAGTGGTGAACTTGTTCTTGATACAAAAAATAGTCATTAATAGATTATTCTCGTGCATATGCGGCGTCTCGCGCATACATCCTCATATCATCATGTAGCTCTTTATCGCTTTGTTCTTGTGCTACCCATGCATCCCTCATTTGTTGTTCATACTCATGTATCCTCCTGTCGTAACTATAAGTTACTTTATTTCTTTGCTTAAAGAGGGAATCCAAGATCATAGACCAATGTGTGCATAAATATGATAGAGGAATTAGGATTGAACCATTTGTTTAAACCCTTCTTTTCAATTCCATACCAAAAAATCTCTCAATAGATACCATGTTGAGCCCCAACTTGTTTTTTTTAAGCCAAAACAATAAACCCACAAGCTTTAAGCCTTTGTGTTAGAAACTTAGGAGGTGAATCCAATCCACAAAATAGAAGAGTTACATCAATAGTAGTCCAATAATAGTGAAATTAGTTGCTATACAAAAAAAAGAGAAAAAACACCAAAGCTAAATATGAGGTCAAAATGACCAAAATATGCAGCAACAAAAATAGTGTGAGAAGTTACAAGTAGTGCAAATAGAAAAGTAAAGTTGAAAAATAAGACATCCGTTATGATTAAAATGGATTTCATTATCCATTAGCCACCCTAAAATTCCTTCCAATCCCACCTTAACCCAGGCCTAACATTACCACCCAAGAAATACCTCTTGATTTTTGTAGTATATTGTGTCCATTGATGGCGATTTGATTAATATACGAGCTTATGATTAGAATATGCATTCGTGATTTGAGAGCTCCATAAACACTATTATATCATCACTAGTTCATAAAATAAACCGAGAGGAGTGTTTATTGTGAGGAATGTGAAAACATGAATGTTTGAAGCAAAATGGAGTATATGCCAACCAAAGATTTCAAATGCAAATAGTATTAAATGATTAGGTTGTGAATATTACATCATGAAGTTGAAAACTAAGCATGTATTGGGATCTTACTTGTTTAAGGTAGTGATAATATGTCATATGTGCTTAATTAGGGAGAAGTGTGCAAGTAAGTTTGTTTGAGGACAAACAAAAGGTTAAGTGTGGGGATGTGATCACGTGTCAATAATTTGGTGTTTAATTGATCTAAATGTTTAATTTAATATCATGATTATGGTGGAACAAGTTTAAGTTTGTGTTTTAGATTATAAGTGATTGGAGCTTAAGGAAGCTTTTTGTAAGGTGAATAAGCACAAGATGAAACTACGAGGACCAAAAGCGTGATTATCAAAAGATGCAAAACAGGAAACCGGAACAAAGTTTGGTGAAAGATGAAGAGTACGGAAGAAGCTGGATGGAAATCGAAGCCCGAGAAGTGAAGAAATACAAAAAATTGAAGGTTCAAGACCATGCTAACTTAAAATGGGCATAACTTGGGCTAGGAAAAAAGTTACGGGGTTCACAACCTGTCAACGGAAAGCTCGTGAAATGTTACATGTGAAAATCAAATATTCACAGGGGCCCGGCGTATGATACGCCGGGTATCTGCGTATCATACGCCAGTGGCCTAACAAATCCCTATTTTCATGGGGTTTCAAGATATTAAAAGATAAACAACTCTAATTTGAAAAAAAAACTTTTTCCAATCGAATTTAGGTGATTTCAAAGAGATTTTGGGTGTTTCCAAGCTCCTTAATATCATCCCTATCATCATTGATCATCATCAAATGAAGATTGAAGATTTAACAAATATGATGTGTGGCTAAGTTCTCTTGATTGTTTTCGGGAGTACGATTCTTGTAAAGTGAGACGATTGGTATGATTGATTAGGTTTTTGTATTAAACAATGATCTATTGAATGCAACATTATGTTTTGATTGATTTAAACGATTTGCTTATAAATAAAGTTGTTTGCTTGATTATCAGTTTTTCGGTTTCCTTGCATCGTGAACTCATTTAGAAAATAGGCAACGTGATATAAGTGAATTGGTAACATTGTGAATGAACGAGTCTTAAAAGATTGTTTCATTGTTATCACTTTAATCGAAAACTAAGATCTTGAAGTATCGTCTCTTACAAACCCTGATTTAAAAGGTTCAATTGCTGATCTTGTAGAATTGGAAACCTGGAAGTAATTGTTTTTTGTTATTTAGTTAAGTTCTTAAATTTCTTGCTTTATGCAATTGTGTTCATTAATCCATTTATAGTTTCAATTTTTAATTATAAAATTTGAATCTTTTAGTTAATCGAGTCGTATTCGTTAAACATTTTCCACATATTCCCTGAGGAGACAACCTTACTTACTCTTACGCAATAAAGGTAGCGAAGATCGATAAATTAAATTGTCTTTGATCGAGTCTCGACAACCAGAGTAATAATAATAATAATAATAATGTTTATGTATTGAATTATATATACTAATAATTAATAATATTGAATTTAAATCTAAACGGTCAACATTTACATATTACTTTTACCTCAATAACTTTGTAAGGTTTTAGATTTACCTCAATACAATTTTTATTTTAAAAAAATTAATTTCTTACGTTCGTATATTTGGTACGTATCGGTATATGTGTCAGATCAGTTATAAAACTTTACCATGCATATTTTCATATGTGCTTTGAGATGATCTATATTTCGATGCTCACCTATTTTTTGACGTATGTTTTTTTCGAAATTGAGTTGGGTTAAAAAAATGTTTTAGTTCGTCGGTATAACTCCGAGTTACTATGTGTTTCAACATGGAATTAGTTTGGAAACAAGTCGGGATGAATGTAACCTATGTGTTTTGTGTGTATGTTTTGATGTGGTCTACGTTTCAATTTAATATTGTTTGAAAAAAAAAACGGATAAAGTATAATACGTTTCCGTTTAACGGTATAAATTCAAGTTACTTTACGCTTCAACGTGAATTTAATCCAGATAAAAGTCGGGTCAGTTGTTAATCTATGTTTTATTACATCGTATATGATCCCACCGCAATGCATATCTCATAATTTTAGCAATGCGAGAAGCAGGAGATGTATGACGATACCCAAAATTAACCATGGAATTTCGCGTAAGGAGATATTGCCCTTAGTCGGCCTATAGTAACCATATTATATTTTGTAATCACACTCTACATCCCCATGATAGGGAAATGTTTATATATATGAAAATAATTTACAACTAAGTGCATAAACAATAGACAAACTACAACAATGTATCAAGTTAAATTAAGATGATAGTTGAGTTTTAACACAAACAATCGTAAAATTGATTGTTTCAATTCGGTCATAGAACAATTGAGAAAATAAAACGTTAAAAGTTAATATTAGGTAACCAGACAATCACAAAAAAATAAAATAAAATAATTAATAATTTTTTTAAAAAAATAAAAAAATTAGAGAATAAAATAAAAAAAACATTTGCAGCAAAACCTTAAAAATTAAAGAAATCAATTAAAGTAAAATATTAAAAGCTCGGCCTAGTAATTGAGACCGAAATTTTATCACTGATGGGTAAGAAAATATATACCAATCGTAATATGTGATTTTTCCATTAAATTTGCGACCACAATTTGGTTATAAATCTGTCACAAAAGACTATTTACGAAGGATTTGCGATATTTACTACCGATTTAATATACCTCAAAAAATTCGATTGGTGCGAAGGGAACTGGTATTAGTTATTTTGGTTTTTTCAAGTTGGTGTCTCAATTTTTTTTGGTATTTAGCCAATTTATTTGTGATTACCTAACATGATGCTTGTACTGATTCAGTAATCAAGTCACACTAAAATATCATTATCTACAAATAGAAAAGAGAATACAAATTTGACAACCGGTGACCTAAATCAAAATAATCATAAAAGTAACAATTGCATGTTTCAAATAGTTGCAAATTTTGTGACCATTTAAATTAATTTGGTTGCAAAACAGTTGCGAAAATGATAACAAACTAGAATTTCAATGTCGGACGTAAATTAGGTTTATATTTACGAAAAAGTTAATATCTTGTTTAAAACATTCATAAAATTTCTAGCCTTTTCAATTCCGTCACAATTAGTCACAACAAATGAAAGGAGAATAGTAAAATAACACGTAAAATTAACATTCATTAGCAATACAGTCGTTCAAAACTTCAAACACCATTCTTGACCGGTAATAGTTAACTAAAGGTAAAATTTTGGATAATTTAGTTTATAGTTATATTTTCCTAGGGCTATCAACTTCCAATATGTTTATTACATGATTAAACCTATTTAATAAAAAATATATTTTTTATTTTTTTATATTTTTTAAAATAGTTAAAATCAGAAGTCTAGACTTTATTATTTCATATTATTGGTTCACAAAAACATATAAAAAATTATTGGCATAATATATAAGTAATTAAACAAGTCTTTTGCATGTTTGATACATAAATCTATATGTCATCTATAAGCTGTTAAACATGATAATACATGTTTTGTCAGCTCTATAATTTTCCTTCTATAAATGGAAAATTACATGCATCAAATTATACATTTTCCTAAAAGTAAGTTTTCAATAGACAATGTATAATACTTTTAGTTTCTAGAGTTAACAAAAGCATAATCACAAACCAACTCATCATATTGGAATCACCATATCCTGCCATTGACATCCGATAATATGTGTATTGACAAATTTTTTGTAGCTTAAATTGTGTTTTATATATCAAAAGAAGCTGTCGTTATATACATCTTGTGAATTTTATACATCTTGAGTGAAGGATTAATCCAAACAATTGACTCAACCAATGAATGATGGTTGTAAATTTTAAAGACTTATAATACTTCTAATACACAGATTAAAGAAGTTAAAGCAAATCTCATTGGCACTTACAACCAAAATCCCAATCATTATGACTTTTTTAAGCGTTTCTAATATTTAAGGGCCTAACATGATCTATCTAAACAATAGAGACGCCCCTACTTAGATCATTGTCGTTTGACAAGTATTGGACAAAAATTGTCAAATTCGTAATGCCTATTTCTCCGGTGCAAGAAACCGGCTAAAAATATGTATATTTTCAAGACGGTTAGAATGGGTCATATTAGGTTTGGAGGAGTTTGACGTTAGTCCTTTTTTTGTTCTTGTTAACATTTTAAAATTTATACATAACTAATACGTTAAAACTTTTTACAAAGATTATTAGTAAAATAATGATCCAAACATTTTTAACAAAGCAATTTATGAGATGGTGATTCATGGTTATGCCATAAGTTACTTGTAACAGTTTGACCTATTTTTGATTTAGTAGTTTCTGTACATCGTTGTCATATTTTTAACCCAAAATCCATATAGGAATTCATCTTTTTCTAGTCCCTCTTTAAATGGGCCTTGACATGGGTTTCTCTTCAAGTCCATTACTTCTATAAAACTTCGGCCCACTTGTTGACATTCGAAGTTTTTAAATATTACATAACTAACTTTTTTATCCTTCGCGTGTTGCCGCGACACCGTAAGTTGCATGATAATGTACAAATTACAATTGACTTGATTTTTTATTGAACTATATTTACGCCAATATATAGAGTGACTCGAATTTATACCATTGAATGAAAACGTATTATATTAGCCCGACTTTTTTCCAAACAAAACATACGTTGAAACATTTATATTTGACTTGTGTCCGAATTAAGTTTACGTCAAAACGTAAAGTAAACAAAAATATATTATATTTGATCTGACGCGTTCTCAAACAAAACTTACGTCGAAACATTTAAATTTGACTCAACTAATATCTGAACAAAATTTACATCAAAACGTAGGCGTTTGTCGAAAAATAGTTAAGCCGAGTCATATCTTATTAGGTCCTAATGATGATTGACTCGAATTTATATTTTACAGGAGTAAATCCGAAACTTTAAAAACTTAAGGGGGTCAAAGTGATATTTTTCAAAGTTTTACAAAATTTTAAGAGTAAAAAGTGTTAAATAAAGAAAATTGAAGGGGTTTTTTAGCCAGTGGCATATGCCACCGACCTTTGCAAATAAGTATAGTAATAATAAGTAGAATTACATGGAAAATCAAACCTTGGAGTGTCACAAACATAAGTTGAATGTGCATTTTAAACCTTACGATATATATGTTTTGATATGTTATTATTTTAAACTATTACCTTTGTTTTGTAAAAGGAGGAGGCACCATGTGAGTTCTTACTACTTAATTTGAAAAATAGTTAGATTAATATACAAATATGAACTATGAGTTATTTCATATGGTTATTCTTATTTGTATAGTATGAAATGATAATAGGTTGAAAGCTTTTTTACTAGTGATTTTTAGGTAGAATTCAATACATGCCGACCAAAACCCTAAAGCTCAGTCCATTTTTTATTAACCTGACATATATTGTTGCTGAATGGCTTCTAGTTTTCTTCGAAATACATATAAACGATAATCGTACAATGTATAAAAAACAATAAAAGTGACATTATAATAACCTGTGAAATGTTATAACCATACCATGAGATAGCTAGATGTTGTAACACCAAGATTATTGGCTTGTACTGTTACAAGACTCTAATTACACACTCGCCTTAAGAAGAAGTTTTAGTGACATGACTGCTTGCAGTAGCATTCCATTAATATACCTATTTAACAACAACATTCTAACGACAAATATACTTAATAGAAGCATACTAGTAACATGCATGCACCGAGGCGACATTCCATTAACCTACTTGCAAGACTTTAGTGAGAAGCTTATGATACCGACAACCTTTATAACATATTCATTCGTCGTTACATGAGCCTATATCGAATTCTTTGCACGTTGACATTTCATATTCTTTGACAAGTATTATTAGTGAATATCATACATACTTTACACTCTGAGTGATTCTCTGATAGTTGACATTTTATGATCTTGTTACTTTCATTCCTAGTAATAATCATTAACTATTAATGGATGTGATTTAGTAGAAATAATGACTATAAAAATGTACGTTAAAAAGGCGAAAGAGCAACTGAGGTTCTTTTTATATTGAGAAAAAATAGGGTTGCCACTAATTACCCATTCTAATAGATCATTTGACACTTTTTAACTCGAACTTTAGACTTCACTTTTCTAGAATTTGAAGTGTAACATAAAAACATGTAGAGTAGATAGTGTATGTTCATGGAAAATAAGGAAGAGTATGCACAAAAATCTTAAGAAAACACATTTCAATGACCATTAGAGTTGTAAACAAACAGAATGTTCAACGAACAATTTGGAAGCATTCTATGGGGAAGTTCATTTAAGTTTGTTTGTTTAATAAATAAACGAATATGAACAGAAAATTTCACGTGTTTGGTTAAATGAATGAATATGAACTAACGTCGTGTTCATTCATTTGTGTGTGTGAATGTTCGATCGGTAAGGTGTATATTTACATTCATTTGTGTCTTTTTATATATGTTTGTTCATATGAGTTCATTTAATATTTATATACGTTGCAACTTTAATTTTAATTAATCTACCTAATCGTTATATATTTTGTAATTGATGATAATTCAATCAACCTAACATTTGTACCGTATAAATGTTTATGTTTGTAAACATTTGGCAATATATTCGTTTGTAATCATGTTGACCATCACTATGTCAAATGCTTAAATTTATATTTACTTAAGATGATGTCTTATATTTATTTTTTTTAAATAGTATATGTTCGGTTGTGTTCATGAACAGTTTGGTTATGTGTTCATGAATAATTCATTTATGTGTTTATGAACACATTTAACTCCTTAATGAACGAACGCAAACAAAAACTTTCATTTGCTCATGTGTTCATGAACCGTTCATTAATTTTTAACGAACAAACGTTAACGAAACTTCATTCGGTTATTTCGTTTACGGTCGTAATGATAATGATCGATACCTTTTAAGGCCGATGCTATCAATAAAGTCAATGCAGATAATGCATTGGTACATGCATTAATGGATATTAGATGTTGAGGCTTGGTCAAAAGTATTTATAACTATTGAAATTAGTAATTCAAGTACCTCAACTACTTGGAGTTGCACTTAATTTCTTTCAACTAACAAAAGCTACAACACTCTTGAATTTAATTACAAAAAAGTTACCATGGAATATATTTTCTATATGAAAAAGATTAATTAGCTTATCTTGATATAACAAAACTATAGTTATATAGATGTAGCAAAAGTTTTAATTAAGTGTATTAAATACGTAGTTGACATGCAAAATCCAACGGCTAGAGTTTCTGATAAATAAAATTTAATAGTTAAAATGTATGAATCATTAAGTGTTAAACCATTAAAAGATCTGAACCATTAAGAGCTATTATATTATTTAACTATCAAAATGCAAATGTCTAACCAATTCAGATAAGACGTCTTAACCATTCAGCATTAGACCTCTTAATCATTTAGCACTAGTATAATTCTTAACCATTTAGAAGCAAATGTCTGAACAATTCTGATATTTGCTTGCGAAACAAGCAGTCTGAATCATTAAGTATTGAACCATTCAGATATCTGAACCGTTAAAGAGGTTGATTAAGAGGCTGCCAAACAGCCCCAAAGTTCATTGCCTAAGCTTCGGAAATATTAATGTTGGACTCAACTCAATGCATATTTAATCATTTTGATGTGAACGAGTAAGAAGAGCCGACCAAGACAAATGCTCAAGTAAATTTTAAGTACTTATGAGCGTGTAACCTAAAAACATTGATGATTGCCTCTTATAATGTTGGACCACCCTCAACCAGAAGAATCGATTAATTAATTTGCTAAATGGTCCAAAACAAATGGCTATGTTTCTTCATGCTAACACAACTCTAGATGCCTCCAATGCACACCTTTACAATGGAACAACATAGCATCTCAGTTGTGAAAGATAATTCAAGAAACATATTTTGAACAAGTTTTCCTAAAAATTCTTAGAATAAAATTCAATTTCATTCATTAAAACAAGGAAACATGTCTTCAGTGTTTATTTTGATTCTAATGCAAAAAAACAAGAGATCAATTCACCTCATTGGAGAACCAATGTCAGATGAAACACCAAGTCTTCAAATTTTGCAAGGGTGAAAACCTACTTACATTGTTTTTGTGCTTAATGTATTTAATATTAAAAGTACGAAATGGTTACTTACATTTGCTCAATAACAATCCTAATTACTAGTGTTTGAGGAACAATTTGCACAAATCTAAGTACCCCTATTATAGCAATGGCAACCATGAAGATTAAAAGAGTTTTTTAAAACAATATATCATCCTCACTACTCATAAAAGTTTTTGATTTGTCAAATTTGTAAGAAGAAGATTCACAAACATAAATTTGTTAGTTTTACCTATGTTTCACACGGCTCACGATTCCATGGATAGTTCAAGATGAGAAGCAATTCTCCATTGGTAGCAAATGGTTATCCATTAAAAGGAATAATTTTTTAAAATTAAATGAGTCATTTTTAATGTGATAACAAGTCACGTTACACTTTTAAATGTCTTTTCATTCTATAGACAATTTTTTCAAGAAACCTTACACCTTTAACTAACGCCCCCCTTTTTACACTAGTAGTTCATTAACTTAAATCTTTATTTTAGTTAGCTCTGATTTATATTACAAATGTAAAAAAAGTACATTAAATAATATTTACTTACATTATATAATATTAAAATAAAAATTAGTAAATTTTTATATATTATATAATTTTTGTATATGATCTACACATTAATGTTTTGACTAACATTATTATTTATAAATGAATTAATTAAATTTTTACTCGAATGTTTAAATTAATTAAAACACTTGAACAATAGCTCTCTTTTGTTTTGTGGGTTATCGTTACAAATGCTTTTATACCTTGATGTATATTTCTCGAGTAACATACACACCATCCAACATGCATAAATCATAATTTCTCGTTACATTGAATATATGATATTTCTCATGAAGCACTAATTAAGAGTGATGTTTCACATTGATCGATTATAGTTGACGGGCCCACCTCAAAATTTTCATAAAACAAAGATCTATCAAATCCCTTGATTGACTCATGTTTGTGGCAGACAACCAAATTCATCCGCCCATTAAAAAAGATATATTGTTCACCACACACAATTAGTCACATGCCGAGGTTTGCAAAAAGCCAAACTTCCAATATAAAAATGATCATGATGATGATGATTTACACACCAAATTTTGCATATAAAGCAACCTATAAATAATTGTTTTTGGTCATATTCTTCAGGTTCAATGTTTGACTAGTTAAATAATATTTTCTAACAAGAACAAAAATGTTTTGATAAGTTATGGGTAAAAGCTACAATATCGTAGAAATTTGCACAATTATATAGTTTCAAAATATTAACATTTTACATTTTTTTGTTAATTAATTCGTTGTGTTTGATGTTATATAGAACAATGAAGGTGATTGTATTTATTACTTTCTTGACAAACTTTTACGACATAAATAATTGTATACTAGTGAGATATACCGCGTGCTCGGATGATTCAATTTTGCAAATCCATTGTGACGTAAACATAAATAATTGTATAACTAGTGAGATATGAAGCACGCACATTTTAAAAAAATCGTTTAAGCAAAAGATATAAAGCACTTAAATATCAAAGCATTTAAAAACTATTTAGTAAATGGGGAAATAAGCTTAGTAAAATAATAAGAAATGTAGAAAAGAAAAGGTAGCATTAGATAGAAATTTTAGGTATTTTTATAATAAGAGAAATAAAAAAGAAAAAGAAAAAGTAAAATGTTAAATATTATAATAAGAAAATTATAAAAATAGCTCTGAGATTTGTTCATACTACAAGTTTGGTCTTCAGATTTTTAGATTTATAAATTTAGTCAAAACATTTATAAGTTTGTTGCAAATTTAGTCATCACTGTTAGTGTTCATTAGTTTTTAACGATTTAAGGACTAAATATACTATATGATCAAACCATAGGGACTAATTGTGTAATTTTCTCAAAAAATAAGAAAAAACTAAAAAAATCATATAAAATTTAAAAAGTTAAAATTTAAAAGATTCAAGTAAATGTTAATAAAGAAATTCAATAATCGTTAAAAAATAGGAAAAAGGTTAAAAAATTAAATCAAATTTTAAAAGTATAAATCTAAAAAATGAAAAATGAAATCGAACCATTTTTATTTTTTTAAAATTTAATATGATTTTTTTAATATTTATTTTGAATTTTATAAATGTTTATTCGATTGTATTTTTAATTTTTATTTGGTTTTTATTTAATTTTTTTACTTTAATCATATACTTCTTTTTCAATACTTCTCGTTTTCTTTTCTATATACTTTTTATTTTTTACTTTTATTTAGTTTTGAATTTGATTTGTTTTTAACTGTTATTTTATTTTTTAAAATATTGAAATTTATTATTGATGTTTATTTAAATTTCTTATGTTTGATTTTAATTTCTTTTAAGTTTTACTTAATTTTCAATTTTTTTCTAATTTTTTGAGCAAACGGACACTAATGGTAAAGATTACATTTGCAACAAACTTTCAAATGTTTAAACTAAATTTATAATTTTTAAAATCTGGGGACCAAGATTAAAAATGATCAAACTACAGTGACTAATTTTGAAACTTTCTCTATTATAATCAATTAAAAGTTATATCTAATGTTGAATTATAAAACAAAACAAAACATGAAAAGCTAAGAATCGGTAGGGGGTTAGTCTCAAACAAGGTAACAAATAAAGTGGAGAAGCTTTGCAATCACGCATAAAGCAAAAAGAATCATAAGAAATTGTTTGTGCTCCATTAAATATCAAATCGTGTCAAATGACTGAAAGATAAAGCTGTAATCAAATTCAACAATTCAAATTTTAGTTTTATATGTAAAGAATTTAATTATCTTAAATAAAAAAATTTAATTTAAAAAGTAATTTTGTTAAATAAGAACGAAACCAAAGTTAATTAACTAAACAGAATGAAAGAAAGCCCAAGGGAGAAAAAAAGAAAACAACTAAAATAATTTAAAAAAAACTAAAGGAAGAAAAGATATTGAAAACAAACAAATATTTGGTAAGACCAATGTTTTGAAGACCGGATCCGATCGGGAATTAGAGTTGTTGCCGAACCGATTCACATGAGTTTGTTTTTAAGGGTTTCGACTTGCATGTTCGTCCCGAATCGGTGGTCGAATCGGGAAGCAGACCAGTGGTCCGACCAGATTTTGTTTTTTTGTTTTTTTAAGTTTTTTGGATTTTAATGGATAAAAACAGAGGATTGAACAATAAATTAGTATTTTGGATATAAGATTATTGTTAAATTTTCTATATATAACTATAAAATACACATATAAATTACTTATATTGAATTATATATAACTATATATATAATAACCTACATATATAATTATAACGTGATACGATTCTTAAATTCGTTCCGAACACCAGACCAGTAAAACGTCTAATTAAACATTCAATCGAGTTCTAAAACATTAGATAATACCACCCTCTTTTGACATAACCAATAAACACAGCAAAAAAAATTTGAACGAGTCTTGCGATGTGACATGTTTTCTCTTCCCGCACATCTGTCACACATTTTTAGCAAATTTTATTGTGCATAAATATGTGTTAGATATAAAACAAAACTTATTAATCAAATCTTATAGACCCGATTTCGCATCAAGATTTGTGCAAATGATATAATATTAAGACAATTTATAATTATCAAAGTTTGATCTCATTGTCATATGTCTTAGCAGAACAAAATTTATCGACAGAAACACATAAATTTTTTTTAAAGTTTTAGTATATCATAACCAATCGGACCGGTTGAACCGGATTTAACTATATTTTAATTATATTTATATATGTAATTAAATATTTGTTGGAAATAAGGGTGTGAAAGGGAGTCTCTCTAAGACTCTAACACCCTTGTCCCATATTGGTGTGACAAATAAAATATTATGTGTTTATATGTGATAACAAGGTGAAAGGTATTGAATGTCTTTATGATACTTTTTACACCATGACCTACCCGCGCGCAGGCACCGAATCCTTCCAATCCCACCGGACCAGGCACCGAATCCTTCCAATCCCACCTTAACCCAGTGATTTTTGTGGATTTCATTCTCCTTTAGCCACCCTAAAATTCCTTCCAATCCCACCTTAACCCAAGCCTAACATTACCACCCAAGAAAGACATCTTGATTTTTGTAGTATATTGTGTCCATTGATGGCGATTTGATTAATTTACGACCTTATGATTAGAATGTGCATTCGTGATTTGAGAGCTCCATAAACACTAATATATCATCACTAGTTCACAAAAATAAACCGAGAGGAGTGTTTATTATGAGGAATGTGAAAACATAAATGTTTGAAGCAAAAGGGAGTATATGCCAACCAAAGATTTCAAATACAAATAGTATTGAATGATTAGGTTATGCATATTACATCATGAAGCTGAAAACTAAGCATGTCTTGGGATCTTACTTGTTAAAGGTAGTGATAATATGGCATGTGTGCTTAATTAGGGAGAAGTGTGTAAGTAAATTTGTTTGAGGACAAACAAAAGGTTAAGTGTGGGGATGTGATCACGTGTCAATAATTTGATGTTTAATTAATCTAAATATTTGATTTAATATCATGATTATGGTGGAACAAGTTTAAGTTGTTTGTGTTTTAGATTATAGGTGATTGGAGCTTAAGGAAGCTTTTTGTAAGGTGAATAAGCACAAGATGAAACCACGAGGACCAAATGCACGATTACCAAAAGATGCAAAACAGGAAACTAGAACTAAGTTTGGTGAAACATGAAGAGTATGGAAGAAGCTGGATGGAAATCAAAGCCCGAGAAGTGAAGAAATGCAAAAAAAATTGAAGGTTCAAGACCATGCTAACTTAAAATGAGCATAACTTGGGCTAGGAAAAAAGTTACGGGGTTCACAACCTGTCAACGAAAAGCTCGTGAAATGTTACATGTGAAAATCAAATATTCACAGGGCCCGACGTATGATACACCGGGTATGAGTGCATCATACACTGGCCGGCGTATTGATGGGCGTGTCTAGGGACGTATTGGCCAAAATTTCAAGTGAGTTGGGCATATGATACGCCGGGTATCGGTGTATCATATGTCGGTGGCCTAACAAATCCTATTTTCATGGGGTTTATATTAAAAGATAAACAACTCTAATTCGAAAAACAAACTTTTCCCAGCCGAATTTAGATGATTTCAAAGAGATTTTGGGTGCTTCCAAGCTCCTTAATATCATCCCTATCATCATTATCATCAAATGAAGATTGAAGATTTAACGACGATGATGCATGGCTAGGTTCTCTGTAAAGTGAGACGATTGGTATGATTGATTAGGTTTTTGTATTAAACATTAATCTATTGAATGCAACATTATGTTTTGATTGATTTAATCGATTTGTTTATAAATAAAGTTGTTTGCTTGATTATTAGTTTTTCGGTTTCTTTGCATCGTGAACTCATTAAGAAAAGTAGGCAACGTCATATAAGTGAATTGGTAACATCGTGAACTCTTAAAAGACCGGACCGGGCATCGAATCCCGGCTGAACCGGTCGGTCCAATCCGGTCTTAACAACATTGATCATAACTTTATAGTCATGTAAAACGATTTGTAATTATCAAAGAAAGTTTTACCAAAAGTTTATATCTTCTCTTGAAAATATGTTGCAACTTGCAATTACCTTATCAAGTACTTATTTTGATTCTTTTTTAATCTTTGTGTCTCTTTTGGTAAAACAAGCAATACATTAAAGTATGTTGTGCTACAAAGGTTATATCATTTTGTTACACCCATGATTAGATTAAAAAGACGAAAAACACAAGGAAGTATGTTTGGTTCAATTGTAAAGTATTAATTGTCTACGTAGGTAGTTAAATACTACACCAAAGCTAACTTATGATAGAAAGAAGATTTTTTGTGACGTTCTCATATTCCCGATAATGTATTATATAGGACTATTGTGATTTCGCTCCACGCTCCGTCGCAAGTTTTAAATTGACGCTAGCTATATGCTTAACACAGCAAGTCGAACTTTGTATTCGGGGAGCTAGGCAGAAGGAAAAGAGGCACTTCGGATTTATTAGAGTCATATATAAGTTCTATGTGACAAAAGCAAACAATATAACTATGGATTAGAATGTTCAAACTGGTGGTCCATTATGGCTACAAACACTTGTTTACCAATTGAAAACAACAAACGGTGTGACATCCATTTATTTATCTTTATTGCTTATCAGCGTTGATAAATTAATCTCATACGCATCGGGGGAGGGGGGGACGTGCGAACCCTATCGCAAGAAGCGACAGAGTTAAATGACCACCAGCCGACCCAAGACGGGCGAAAGTGATGACAATAAACCAACCCTATGTGTTCTTCTCTTTCTGTATGCAATCGTTATCGCCACCATTAAACCCAAAAAGAGGCTGTAGATTAGATTTATAAGTTACCGAGTTGTCTCTCTTTAGAAAGCAAGAAATAAAGGGCGAGAACAAATATAAAAAGGACAATGCATACCACCAAATACATCACCCACTTACACAAATATTTAGTGCGTTGTAAAACTAACATAAAATTTAATCTGTATACATAATCAATGAAATTCCTTATATTATTTAAGTTGATTAGCTATTATTTTCATTTAAGAGAAGTTGTGAAAATTAAAAAACAATAAACAAAATATTCTTACCAATTTGTATATAATAAAGTTAGAAAAAAATTAATCTAAAAACATATGTATACATATGAATCATTTTTAAACTTCCAACCCCACTAATTATAACCTTTTTATTTTATCATTTCGATTCCAAACCCCTACAAAGAGATATGATTGTTATGTTATTTTTATAAGTACTTGTATTTGAAATTTTGTTTTTCTCTCTAAATCAAGTTGTATACCCCGAAACCAACGACTTGATGTATATACTTACATATCAAATTCATATCGTCCATAAACCATTGAGATCTAAAACAAACTATTCAAAAATATCATCCTCCAAACCAATCAAATCAAATCGATGCTTCGTCACACAAGACATACAAAAAAACAAATCAGTGACCGAAATCCCGATACGACGATAATGCCAAAGACCAAATATTGTCAAGTTATAATCACATGAAATCGGTGTCTAATGTATTAAGTTGCGTAATAGACTTTTGAACCACATAGTACCGTGGTTGGGTCCACAAACACATGTTCTCTTGTCAAACCTATAAACCAGGGACTAGAGTTGACCATCAACATACTACAAGGGTGTAAAGTGTAAAATAAAAGGGCGGGTAAATTAGACGACGAAAATGGCAGTCAGTTGGTCGGGCATTTTATGGTCGTTAGAAGCTAACTGTTATTTCTTTATCAACCTTTTTGCCTCGTTCCATGTGCCAGCTTACATATTTAATGATTTAAGATGTTATATTTATTAAAACAACAGAAAATGAGTGATTGATGAATAGCCTTCTTAAATGATATTTTAGGTTGTTTTTATGTCATACTTGGGGTAATAAATTCAATGTATACAACGTAACAAGAAATGTTCTATGTATTATAACCAATGATTTTGTGACTGGATCAGACCAGTCGGTTCAACTAGACTGTGTGGAATCACAGGGTGGGTATTTTATTTGTTATTTCAAGAAATATTAAATTTAGCATTTCAATACAATAATTTTTTTTGTTATTTAAATCACTGTAGTTTACCAAATGTTATTATTTTTATTCATTTCACTAACTCTGTTAATATTCCAGTTAAATATAAGAGTATTTTAGTATTTTTCAACACCCTAATTATCCATTTAAAACAAATCAATCAATTAATATTAAATTAAAACTAAAAAAACAATAAGTAACTAGTAAGACCGGACACTTTAATTTAAAGTTTCGATTAACTTTAATTCATATTATTCAATTGATGTATGCTTTGAGATTTCTATTAATCTTCACATTTTGTTTTAACGTATACCTTTATTCGATTAAGGGTTGCTGTAGGATTAAGGTATGATGTTGTCACGCTTTGTTTGATTGAGGTATGTTGTTGTCATGTTCGTATTGTCACGTTTGTTTGAACGTGACAACAATAGACGTTAATCAAACAAAATGTGACAAAAGTAGAGCTTAATCAAACAACGGTGCACGTTCGAACAAAACGTGAAGATCAATAGAAATCCAACAACAGATCTTATTCGAACAACATGAGTTAGAGTTAATCGAAACTTTTAAATGGAAGCGCTCGGTCTCACTATTCGTTTCATATAATTTTTAATTTTGATTGAATATTAATTGATTAATATGTTATGATTAGATAATTATGGTGTTGAAAAAGACTAAAATGCCCTCATATTTAATGGAGATCTTAACGTAGTTAGTGGAGTGGATGAAAATAATAACATTTGGTAAACTATAGTGACTGGAATAACAATAAAAAGTTTTTAGATTGAAATGACAAATTCACAAAAACGTCAGAGATGAAAATGACATTTTACTTT
>BJCM01085321.1:0-41716 GCA_018326385.1 Flaveria bidentis
TAAAGTCGATGTATTGCCGACTCCTGATGACGTATGCTTGTTCATCATGGGAACCAAATACACTTAGCCAATCATATATACTTGTAATCAAGTCGAGGTTTGGTTGTAACTGTATGTGTTCTATAAGCTTGCTAACTCGTAACCATGGACATGAATTGCTACTTGTAACCCTTTTTACATATATATATGTGTGTATGCGTGTGTTTAAACCATGGGAACTCACCAACTTTATAGTTGACCCGTTATTTTTAACATATTTCAGGTTTCCTACTTGAAGATCTTCTTGTGCTCATATAGGACTTGGACCTAGATTAATTGAAAGACTTATGTTATTGGTTGTATCTTGATTGTTTTGTAATTATTTATTTGTCTTGTAATGTTTAATGAATAATAACATTTAATATTATTTCAGCTTAATTAGTTTCATGTGCTATGAACAATCGTCTCCCATTCGTCCGCCCAGATGATTCCGCCGTCGGTCGGAGTGTGACAGTTATAGTTGGTGGTGGGTGGTGGTTGGTAATGGTGGCTGATGGTGGTGGGGATGGTGGCAACAATGATCGACAATGGTGGTGGTGGCGGTAGTGGGCGGAGATAGGTGGTAGTTGGTAATGGTGAATAATAATAAAAGAATGATTGAAATGAAAATAAAATAATGTAATATGTTAAAAATAATACGTTAAACCTATATAATAATACATTTTATTTCTTCACTAACCAAATTTTTTTTTCATTCTACTCAATCTTTATCCTTTTATTTTTGCATACCGAACATTTCTAAAATTATTATTACTAAGCAAAACAATTAGGATTTTTAATCAAGACACAAATTTTAATTAAATAAATTTAAAAGCACAGAAAGAAAAACCACATAATCCCGAACAGACAAACTTCAAATCACAACCATCCACCAACTTTCCAATTTTATCCGTGCCATCCACGGTCAACAAAAATGCCACGTCACCGATCCGAGTGACACCCAACCAACCAATAACAACCCATTCACATCTCCTATATAATAACTCCCAAAACTCCATACCATTCATCTAATTTCCCCCAATTCTCAAGCCCTAAAAAACTCAAACCCTCAAATCCCCCTTTAATTCGATGGCTCCAAAGGCAGAGAAGAAGCCCGCCGAGAAGAAACCGGCGGAGGAGAAGAAAACTCCGGCCGCCGAGAAAGCTCCGGCCGAGAAGAAGCCGAAGGCCGGCAAGAAACTTCCGAAGGAGGCCGGCGCCGGAGCTGCCGACAAGAAGAAGAAGAGAACGAAGAAGAGCGTTGAAACCTACAAGATCTACATCTTCAAGGTGTTGAAACAGGTGCATCCCGACATCGGGATCTCCAGCAAAGCGATGGGGATCATGAACAGTTTTATCAACGACATCTTCGAGAAGCTTGCACAAGAAAGCTCGAGGCTTGCTAGGTATAACAAGAAGCCGACGATCACGTCGAGGGAGATTCAGACCGCTGTGAGGCTTGTTCTTCCTGGTGAATTGGCGAAGCATGCGGTGTCAGAAGGGACAAAGGCGGTGACGAAATTCACGAGCTCTTGAGTGGTTGATTTTCTTTCTGTTAATGGTCTGTTAGATCTTCATATGTTGTTGATTTCGTGTTAGTTATGTTAATGGGTTTTCTGATTTAGGTTGTTAGGGTTTGTAGGTGATGTGTATGGATCTTGATTTGATCGGTTCAAATTGGGAGATTCGATGCGTATGTAATATTATGATATCTATAGTTATCTTTTATCTATCATTATCTCTCTTTTTGTGTTTTCATCGATATTGGTTTGCGTCATGTGGGTGATGATTCTTCTTTGGGTGTGGTTATTTTAGGCCGTTGATTTGGTGCTTGATAAAGTGTTTATCGTACTTTGAATGTGATTCGAAAGCATAGGCATCTGCTTTATTTATCAGAATATCACAGACACGTAAGTCTCAGGAGAAATTGAAACGTAAGACGAGTTGAAAGTCGATGGTTGTGTGTGTTCAATGATTTATATGGGAGATTTTCTCTGTTCATTCGATATTGTACGAAAATATGTTGTGCATGTATGTGTTCATGAATTTATTTGTGATGATAATTTTAGACGAGACATATAAAACGAATTTGTACAACTAACCATTTGATCAGATTGAAGTTTTATTTGATCATGAATTTATAACTAAAGAACAGGATTCAGATCACGAGTAGTCTTAGCCCCAAATTTTCTATTTTGATGTAAAGGGTTAAAATTTGGCTATGATTTTCATCTGTGTTTGTCTAGTTTGCAATGAAAATCTTCCCCAACTACTGTTATGATTTCAAAATTTTGCTATTTGCATTCATTAGACCAAGGCCATTATGATTTCTGTTAAATTTTGTTGTCAAATGACAAATGCCACATGGATGGTGGTCTTTTTCTAATGTTTTTACTCATCCACCACCGGAGGCACTAGGATTCATATAATCATAATCCACAATTGATCTGGGTGAGGGTTTGAACCCACTACTATATGCAAAATATCAAAACGGGGATTATGATGATAAAGAGAGGGACTGTATGTGGGTAGTGGGGAGCGATAGTGTTATGTTGGTGGTGTTGAAGTTCGGGTGTTTGGCAGTCGGTTTGTAAAGAAAATGAGGAAGAGAGGTCGCCTGTTACCAGCGGCATAACAAAACAATACAAGCTAATTAACATGTATATAAAATTATACACAGAAACAAGTAAGATTGATTTTTAAGGTACGAAGAAGCATTGGTTTGAATTTGAATTGCTTTTATTGTTTCTTGATGTACGAATAAATTATTTTACACCATGTGAGATTCCACTAAAACTTACCATATAAACTGTTATGTTTGACGTGATTTTTTAATCATTTTCTTTTATTATATAAACAAACAACCTATAAGACTCATATATGTCATAAGCTATAAGGCTTATATATGTCATAAGCTATAAGACTCATATCAATCTAATAGATAAAATAATATGTACACTAAAAGGATGTGTTAAAAAAACTATCCGCCACTTATAGGATAATTAGTTTTATAACTTTCTAGTATAAGTAAACACATAAATTAATTACTTATACAAGTAAACACACTAAAAATTACTTACAGAAATCATATAAGCTAACCATTAGACAAAATATGCATAAGTAAACACATAAAATTATTACTTTATGATGTATATTTATTTTTTGAACAACAATTTCTATTTCCGGGAAATTCACTAAACCTACACACCGTATGATCTAAACCCACAATCATTTGGTTGGCGAACACACATTTTACCACCAAGCTATCCCCTTTGAACATGATATACAATTGGTCTTTTGATCCAATGATATGGATATGATCGTTAGAGTTTGAGATCTTGTTATATTTTAGGTTTAAAACCTGACTCAAGGAGTGATGGATTTCCTTTGTGATGATGTTTTTGACCGAGTTAACCCTAAACGGTTGAATTCACGTCTAAAAAAACTCACTTCAAATATTGAAAATAGTTCCAAACGATGTTAAGAAACATAATTTGTTGATCTAAAATTTCAATTACCAAAGCAGGAAATGGCCGTAAAATATTTTTTTTAAATGGCCAACGAATAATTATTAAGCCTGGTCAACCGGGTAAACCATTGACGAAAGGACACCCATGTCCGCGAACACAAACAACGATGATGATTCGCTTCGTCCACTATTTCAAGAAAAACCCATAACCTAAAGGCCAAGCGTGACTTGAAGCATATTACACTTCAACCCATCACCTTACTTTTGAAAAATCAACTGTGCATCCTCCTATACAGTTTGATCTGGGATTCATTGACGCCGTAAAACATCTAACATGTGGAACACGAGTTAGCAGAAAAGAAGAAGAAGGTTTTGTTGGCGGCTTTAAGGTTCTACAATGGCGAAGAGATTGCTTGGTTCCAAGTTATTTGTGAGCAGTAATCTTTTTCCCTCATCCCCTATTGAAACCCTAATTCTCTCTTATGATACGAGTAATTGAAGACTGTAATATGCAGGATTGTCGTTTTACACTACAAATAATGAGTTGAAAAGATTGTTTTCGCCTTTTGGTGCAATCACTGAAGGTACATGTTAAGTTTCATAGCTCTTTTTGCTAACTCTGAGTCATTTCCTGCTAGATTGTTCGAAATTGTTGAATCACTTGTGGGTTATCAATTTTTGTTTATTTTTTCGGCCTTCATAACCCTAAATTTGAGCACATGAGTGATTCATATGTTGCAGCTAGACTTGTTATTGATCCGAGAACTCAGAGGCCAAAGGGGTTTGGGTTTGTCACCTTTGAATCAGATGTTGATGCCCAGAATGCATTGAAAGCGATGAATGGGAAGGTATTTTGCTTATCTTTGTAGGTTATATGGATTTAAGGTGTATGAAAGAATTTAAATATATATGATCTCAGAATTTGGAGTCAAAAGAAGAGCAGTGTGAAGTAATTGACAGACCTATTCGAGTATATAGTTATATGATGTGAAGAAGTAAAGATGATAGTAGGTTTCCAATCAGATTATAACATCTTGATCTTTATCGTGCAGAAACCATTTTTTAGCTTGAAATTGATGTTAGATGATTTGTGTGAATCATGTATTTTCTTGAGTTTCATATGGGATGATCTTAAACCCGTGATCCTGATGGGGTGGAAAGACTTGATTGTTTTTACGAGCATAAAACGATCTTTACCACCTGGTGACTTATGTTTTTTCTTTGAGGAAATGAATATGCGATTATGATTCCATTTAAAAGGAAAAATTGTGATCCAACCCCAAAATGGAATCAAAGAACAGAGAAAATAGTGTAAAAGATATTTTTTAAGGAAATTTAGATTTTAAAATAAAAATAGATTCCAAATTTAATTTTACTGAATGAAGATTAAGTTTTAAGTCGTTGCCAAATGATTAGTCATTATGCATTTTAATTTTATAATCTAGGAACATGATGTTTGGCTTAACCTTCTGCTGGCTGCATATGGAAGCACGTAAACTCATGAACCTTATGGGTGGAATAAGGGAAAAGAATCCAACTTTTTCGTCCAATCTTAAAAATAAGAATTAGCTTTTGTTCAAGATCAAGTTCCATTTTCTCTTGGGGAAATTACTAATAAGTGAATCACCTCCCAAAATATGAACTGTGAGGAAAGGAGCTCTTTTTAGTAACTGAGGCTTATGATATCGAACATTTTATCTTATCATGCCAAAGCTTGTTTTAGACTGTTAGCAGACTTAATTTCTCTTCTTATTGCTTAGTAATCACCATGTTAGAAAACTCGCCATTGTTGTTATATATGATGATTCTATGTCTGGTTGTTATATCCTCCATTTTGTATGTTTGGCTTTAAGGTCAAACGTAGTATTTTTCACATGCAAAACAGGATACAGATTTTCTTCACGTGTTATAGATAATTTCTTCTCTGTACTATGTTTGTTATGTATTTTCCTGTGCTTATTTAATCATCTAGCAACAAGTTTGGCAATAATATTGAATGCACATGCAAGCAGAACAATCTCACATCATCGTCATTTTTGGCTCACAAAGCCTAATCTTTTCTTCATTATTTTGACTTGCATAGCCTACTATGGCTCTTTTGTGGTCTAAAAACCTACTTTTAGTACCCTTTTCAGATTAGAAGACACACTCATTATGAGATGCAATGATATACTTGCACATGCATGCTCATAACACAGTTAAAGGATTTCAAACGATGTTTTCAATATATCTTGGTATAAAACTTGCATTAAACGTGACTCATATGGATATCTAATTCCTCATATGATATAAACCTAGAAACAATGTGACAACTAGTGTGCAGATTTGAATTAGTATGACAAATAATGTGCAAAAAATGAATTTAACAATATTAGTAGTGGCAAATAAAGTTCAGGATATAGTAACAGATCTGAAATAATTTTTAAGGCTTACTGGTTATGATGCTTATTTATAAGCACAGACTCAGTTTTGTAATGAGGTCTAAGGTTCTTAAGATTCTAGTCATGACTGATTACCTCTTCTCCAGATAGGTTGATTGATGAAATTCGCCACAACGTCGTTACTATAAATTTAATTGAGCAGCTAATTCAAGAAGCCGAAATACTGATATCAATTTCCATGCACATGAAATTTCAAATGCCTACATTGTTTACCTATTGGTACATGTGTATAGTTTATATAACTCTTCTAACTCTACCTACTTAATTACCTGCTTAAAACAAAAACTTTTTGAGTAGTTTATCTTTGCTTGCCCAAGAAACGTATTACATATTATTAGCTTGAATTTCCAATAAGTTTTATGGGTTATGAATTTATGTAGAAAGTTCATTAACAGTATAGAGCTCATCAGATGAAACTTATTATATTATCAGTATCATGATTCGCCATTCATAATTCATAAAGCAGGTGAATATTGTTACCAAATCAACCTGGTAGGAACCAAACATTTTATATGCCTATGTATTATAAGTTATTCACCTAAATTTAGATGTTATTCAACATATCTTCTGGAACATATCTTCTGGCATACTTGTTGATAAAAAAATCTATTAATTAGTAACCACATGAGTAGAAAGGTTCTCTCCTGTTTGAAACAGGTCATTGCAACAAACCTTTCATGGAATATGTTAACAAGAAAACATTGTTGTCATCCATATATAAGTAGAATCCTTGTTTTTATGTGATTTATCATGTATCATGAATTTGAAGGGGATCTTCGGATCATGACACATCAAGTCATAACTCGTTTATTATATAATTATTTCTTTGTGTATCGGCTAGTCATTAAGCATATCTGATAAAATCACTAGTTAACTTTAAGCTACTATTCTTGAGCTAATTTTTTCAAATTTGTTGGGCACAGATAATAGATGGAAGATTGATTTTTGTTGAAGCTGCCAAGACTACAACACCTGAAGAATAAGATAACGATATTAACTGCAGTACTTTCCATGGAAATCTCAAAATCTATGGTTAAAATGATGCCATATTGAAAGATCACTGCAGAAATACTTTATTGTTTAGGGCTTTTCATAACTTGCTGTTATGTTTATAAATGATTATGATCACCTCTGAATTCAACTTAACAACTGTTCGCAATGTAACAAGAACAAGGGAGGAAAGATAACAGAAACAAGAGGTTTCTTCGCAATGAAACAAGAGGTTTCTTCCATTAATATAACAAAATAACAATCCACAGATAAACTCCATTTTCAATTTAACTACAGTGGCAGCACAGAAGAACAACCCAATTACGTCAATCTAAGCAGTTTTCTTTAGAAATTTCGTAGCTTTAGCAGGTGATTTAAACTCTTTTGCAGATAAAATGATTGATGTGGCTCACCACAAGTTTGTTAGTATAAACAGCACCTTATGTTTGCCCTTTTTGTAACCTAAAACAACATGGGTAACCATTTTTTGAAGAAAGCACGCATGTAGTCATGAAACTATTGATTGTATTTGTTTCAACTGTTTTCTTATGATCACTCGTGAAACTAGAAGCTCAAATTTGTCATTTTCTTTTACGGAGATAGAATTCTTATATTTTAGGAACTCTATATAGCCTTTAGTAAGAAAACTTGTTTGAATCAAGGTATATCTAGAATCCTTAAACTCCAGATACTTGGCTAATAACTTTTTAAAATGAAGGGATATTCATCATTCTAGAAACTTTAGAGTGACCTGAGATAGCTCCAACAAATCAAGGTCTGTCAACAATTTTGGAACCTTATAGTGAAAAGAGGATTTTGATGTGAAATTTCTTCCCGGGGCCTGTTAAGTGAAACTATTCTTTTCTTCCAGTTCAAAATGGGATCTTTTGAAGTTAAGTAGGTAGAAGGTTGAATGTTGTTCATATTCAACCTTTGGACCAGTCAATCCACGATCCATATGTTACATTGTTACCTGAATAGTGGGCGTGCTGCAATTTTTTTTTTTTTGTCAACAGAAGGCTCAATCCAACAAATTATTATCATTTCACTGTATTATCTACCCTATGTGCCCATTTATTTTGCTCGATAGGATATTAAAAAAATGCAGTTGCCTTAGATGATGCTAATCATTTATAACATTAACACAAGTCGATGCACAACATATTAATAACAACACAAGTATAAAGGCACTCATGTTGGAACCAAGCAGTTTTAACAAACCATTCATCTTTATTGTCATCAACAAATAAGTAGAATCCTTGCAGACTTGCTTTATTTGTTTTTTTTTTTAACAGCCAACAAATTGCATTATGTGTTTTAACCGTGTTCAAGGAAATCTTGATTTTTTTTTTTTGAAATGATTGTCAAATTACTGTAGAAATGATTTCATTGATTACGACTTAATTATATTTTGCTCTTGTTAATAAATGACTAAAATCACAATCTAATTCATCTTTTGGACTGTTGAAAATGTAACAAGAATCATAAAACAAAGATAACAGAAACAAGATGTTCCTTCAATTAATATAAGAAAATAACAATCCACAAACACCTAACACTTCACTTCCAATCTAACTACAATAACACCACAAAAGAACAACACAATCACATCAATTTAAGCAGCTTTCTTCGGAGATTTGCTAGCTTTAGCCGGTGACTTAGGCTCCTTAGTAGCTGTCTTCTTCGGCAACAAAACAGGGTTAATGTTCGGAAGAACACCACCATGAGCAATCGTCACCCCTGCTAACAATTTCCCCAACTCATCATCGTTCCTAATCGCCAAAAGCACATGCCTTGGGATTATCCGGTTCTTCTTGTTATCTCTCGCTGCATTTCCAGCCAACTCCAAAACCTAAATCCAAATACACAAAACCCAATTAGATTGAAACCAAAACAACCCCAAATCAACAACAGAATCAGAAATCAAGATCTTTTAACAAGAACACCCCCACGTGTAACAAAATCAAATCCCTAATCAACACCGGAAAATTAAGATCTTTTCACAAGAATATGCCCAAATTGTAGCAAAATAAAGTCCCAAATTAACAACAGAACCAGAAATCAAAATCATTTCACACAAATATGCACAAATTGTAGCAAAATCAAACCCCGTATCAACAACAGAATCAGAAATCAAGATCATTTAACAAGAACACCCCCAAATTGTAACAAAATCAAACCACCCTAAATTGAAACCTCGAATTAGATCAACAAAAGACCGCCAAGAATCAAATTAGTGAACTTACTTCAGCAGCAAGATATTCAAGAACGGCGGCGAGGTACACCGGAGCTCCGGTGCCGACACGCTTTGCATAACGTCCGTTCTTCAGGTACCGACCGATTCTTCCGACGGGAAACTGCAAACCAGCTCTGATTGAACGAGTGACAGCTTTCTTCCTGTCACCGCTTTTGCGACCTCCGGCACCCTTTTTAGCTTTTCCGGTGGCTTCCATTGCTGTTTTTGTGATTTGCGAATATGGAGATGGACGATTTCGGTGGTTTTATGGGTCACCGGTGGTGAATTGGTGGTTATATAGTGGTTATCGGTGATCGTGAGTATTGAAGTGGATTGATTTTGGCTGTTGGATTTGGGGTTGATCAACGTTGGGATTTTGATTTTGATGGATCCGTGTGGAGAGTGTTGGACCAATGAGAAGTGTTGGTGAAATTTTTGAATTTTCAGGAGCTTTTTGAGGTTTTCTATTCTTTCCCGCCTCACAACAAGTGTTTTTATCCTGGTCATGAAAATTTGAAAAGTTCAAAACCATTGAAATTTTTAGTGTTTGTTGTAAAAAAAATTATTAAGTTATAACTATTATGGTTTTTAAGATATAATTGTACAATATAACGTGTATCATTATCTTTGTTGCTCGATTGTATAGGTAAGTGTTTTATTTTAGTCTTTACGATTGAAACATTTTAATTTTAAAGTCAAATGTTTTATTTCTTAGGGTTATGCCTCACAATGAAATATATGAAATTGATTTTTATAACTCATGTAATGATAATTCTATTTATGCTCACAAAACTGATATATTATAATCAAACTTAATAAATCATATGTATGGCATTGTCGTATCGATGACATAAACAAGAAACGCATGTCTAAGCTCACTGTATGAATCTTGGAATTCACTAGTTTAGAATACTTTAACATGTGTGAATCTTGTATGTGTTATAAAATGACTAAAACACCTTGGCATAAAGATTGGTAGGAGCACTGTTATATACTTGATCTTATACGTTGATTACACGTTGTTCACTAGAAATCACATTCCAACCTTATAAAACATGAAATCTTGGTTAGGAAAGTGTTTTGCAAAAAAATATATTTGATAAGTTGTTTACATTCTATGAATTAAATAGATCTACAAGGATAGATCAAAGCCGCTTGGCTTAGTTAAAGTGTATACATTCATAAGGTTATCAAACGTTTTTCAATGCAAGATGCCAATAAAGGTTTATTGCAAATGGCACATGGTACAGTTTTTAGCAAGTCTTGATGTGCAAGTACGAACAAAAAGATTAAGAAAATAAAAGGGGTTGTTTATGCTTTTGCTATTAGATCCATTACGTACACCATGCTATGTAGTAGACTGGATATATTGATAAAATTCGGATCTGTTGATTGAGTATCATCCATCATATCAACATACTTATTAAAAGAAAATTGATCCAATAAGCGTGTAACATCATTGATGTTGTCTTCCATTGAGTGGTTATTAGTATCAAGATTTTCTTGATCGCTATCACAACCTCCATCTCCTCCTACATTGAAAACCCCTTCATTTGAGTTTTGTGTCTTTGGGTTGAATTTATAGGAAACTCAGTTGTGGCAGCTGAAAAGTTTGTCATTGTTGTGTTGATAGTATTTCCAACTACAAAGTTTGTTACCACTAGAGTTGAAGTATCCCATTTGGTTATGGTTGTAACAGTTTGTTTTGCTTTTATCCAGTCTACATTTTCCACTTGATACATTGCTATGAAACTTTTTTCGTGTTCTTTTGTATAACTTATTGAGTCTATGAGTGAGAAGAGTCATTTTTTGTATTATCTCCATATACTTCTGATCATCTGGATGGATACAATCCAAATCGTTAAGAGTAAAGAGAACGTGGCCACGATTTCTTATCAATAGACACAATGGTTTGAAAATAATATGTTTCTTAGAATGGGCTTCCTTAGATGTAGTTGTTTCTTGGTGTCTCAGGGAGGTGATGAAATGACCCTTTTGCGAGTTGTCAGGGTAGCAAATAAGATGATGTCGTGGTTCTCTACTATCTCTTTCAATCACATGGAAGGCTGAACTTTTTAATTGCTAGAAGAGTTGTTTAATGGGTTTAGTATGTTCATCTTCACATGGTAGCAACTAAGGATACCATGCAACTCTTTGAGAGCAAGGGTAGAGAGGTTTTCAGTTGTCTTAACGGCCACACACTAATGTAGTCATTGTTAGGGAAGAGAGAACATGAACTTCCTCATAATGTCTTCCTCACAATGTCCATATTATCAAGTTTTACTCTAACATCCATGAGAGTGCCTACAATCTTAACATATCTAAATTATTGTTGAGTTATAGTTTCACCTGACTTGTAGACAAAGTTCTTGAACCGCTGCTTCATGAGGTGTTTCTTGTTTTATTTAGTTTCCTCAGACCCCCCATACACGTGTCTACGGATCAATACTCGATCTATACCTCAAGCTATACTACTATACGATAGGTGCGCTTGCCTATTGTGTGTAGTTAGACTCAAGGTGATAATCGTTTTCTTAAAATTAAAACAAATTGTGTGAAAATTTATATCAAACACCCATATATATATATATACACACTCTACACACATCAGGTACAAAGTATCAAAATTATTAGGAGTGATCAGTAAAGATTTTATCATGATATTGGTTTCTATACCAGCATTTGTGAGAGTTGCCATTTGAGCTGGTAAGTATTTTATAAAACTGAAGAGATCTAAGATGGTGAGATCTTACGATCAAGAACCCGAAATGCTCTCATGCCAATTGAAGGACCGGGTGAAGGGGGCCAATGCAATAGTTTCACAATATTAGGAGAGTGAGAACACTTAACAGATCAAATATGAAACTGACTTATGATTAAAGAAAGAACACAATTAAAAAACCTAACAAGAACAATAACACAATGATATAGTTTTCAAGCATAATGTATATTGCTCTTAAGGTCTTGTAAAGTGTTACAATACTTAAAGTGAAATGACAAGTACTTCAGACATCTTATGCTAAATCCTACAGCCGAGACAACAAGATCAAGTAAAGTTAAAAGACAGATTGCCTTTTGACAAGTGACTATGACATAACATAGCTCACATCCTTATCTAATACAAAAAGGGTAAAAGTACAAAAGTAGAAAATTACATACTCAAGACCTTTATTTACAATTTGACAAAAATATAGAATTTTCACCAACTCATATAAGTTGATTAGTATTTAGAGGTGGCAACAGAAAGTTGTTAAGTTTTTATTTAAAGGTGATTCAGAAAAAAACATGTCTTCTTTGTCTTCGGAAGACATCATTCTTCTGGTTTCGAAAGACTTTGTCTTTAAAGCTTCAGAAGACTTCATATTTGGCTTCAGAAAATTTGGTATTTTGGATTCGGAATATTTTATACTTAGTGTAATTTATTGAGTTGTATCAAATCTTCCGAATTAACTTTCTTGTATATCACATGTATATGTTGGGAACTTTGTGGTTGCATCAACCTCTAAGTGTAATCCTTACACTTCTAATGATCGATCATACCAACCAGAGAGTATTTTTTTCCTTCATTTAAATTTAGTTTGTGTGATGCAATGAAGATCTATATCCAATTACACTTCATATTCAAGTCCTTCCATATTGAATTCATTTGATGGACAAAATAACGGATCGTACCATCTATGTTTTAAAATTACCAAGAGTCCATATCTAAAACTATTGAATTGTTTGTTCATTCCTGGTTATCGCCTCACAGATATGTGGATCAAAACATTTACCAAGTTCAATGCTTATTTGGTGGTTTATTATTCATGAATTTTTATTTGTCGGGCACATTGGGATTAGGATGGCTCATCATCATTATCCTCATGGTCGTTGGATTGCAGGTTTTGACGATATTATTGTGTTTCGAGAACAAGTGACTGGGTTAGTAATTGAGTATAGTTTTGTTGCATCAGTAAATACAATTAAAAGTATAGATTTTGAAATTAAGATTAATGTTAAAAATAGGTCAGAGCAAACAATTTTGTCTAAACAGGTACTAGATTTTGAGTTTCACATATATACTCGTATGTTCACTATGATATGATCCGTGTTTTCGAAAGGACGATGAAGCCATTTTATTTTTTTTAGAAATACTATAGCACTAAAAATATAAAGAATATTTAGAGGTGGGTGAGAAAAATAAATAAAAAAGATTAGCTATTTATATGTTTAAGTAACTAAAATTAATTTTTAAAACAAAAAATGCCACTGATAACGATTATACCAACCACTATCTTCCTATCATGCAAGAATGATCACGCTCCCCTCTTTCATTCCTTTGCTAATCAGGAACCGATGATAGGAAAATGTACATCCTACAACTTGTAAGTCCTCTACCACACACACTCTCTCATTACATAATCAAACGTAATCCCTCTCTTTTGACGCCTAACACCACCACCTTTAACACTTACATTAGCTCTCATACACGAAACTTGACAACATACTCATGATCTTAAATTCTCAACCAACCCTTGGAGATAAACATTGTTTCACTTCAATATCTCATTTATTAAACCTAATCTCTTAATCTAAACACATAAGAAAGCTATTAAAATATCATAGATATTTTAGAGTCATGGGCAAATTCCCAAATATCTCTTTCTAGAATTCATTTATTCACACACTTTTTATTTTGATCTCTACAAGTGCCCTTTGGTTGCCTCTCCACCTCCTCTGATCATCGGTCATGGTTAGTTCATTCTATTTACACATTCTTCTACAGTTTTTACTTTCATCCATTTGTGTATTTTGTTGATTTATCTTTGATTATTCATGTACCGGTTGGTAATTTATCATCAATTTTGCTTCTATGGTTACTGTATAGATTGAATTGTGTAGTAGTTTGGTGTTTGATCGTTGATTGATGATCCTTCTATCGCTTTACTTACGATGAGCTTGAAACCCTAGTGTTGTAGTTGGACATAGATTTGCCTCGGAATTGCTGGCTTTTGAGCTTCTGGATCTAATTTCTGCCGAGCTTTGATGGTTCTGAGTTCTCGATGTTGTTGATTTTGCATGATACTTGTTTTGAAGTATTTTAGGGTTTAGTTAAACCACAATCTGAGTGGGTGAGAAAGCTGATTTGTACAATTATGTGAAGGCTGATGGTCTGGTTAAAAATTGTTCTTTCATTAATTTTGTTAATTCGTTAAGATGGATTTTGTTAACATAGTTAGGTGACTAGACATATAGATACTTGTTGCAACATTGCATTGTTTTAATCTTTTCAGAAATATGATATTAGGATCTGACAATATGTTTATTTGTTTGGTATGCTTTACATTGTTGCTACAAGAGATATTTCATATTGGTTTCTTCAAAAGTGCTCAATTGTGATGGTTTATGATATTAATAATATCATTGGTTTTTTCAAAAGTGTTCAAGTGTGATGGCTACAAAGAAATGTGGTTACTTTTGCTATGTCTTAAAATATTCTATGTAAAGTTTTGAAGTAATTAAAGGTAAGTGCATTTCTCGGAGAACTTCTATATGATTTAGAGATGATCATTCAAAGAAGAAGTATAGATTTTGACCATGGGACTACCCTGTTTCTGTTGATAGTGTGATGAATGCTATTGTATGTCTTATTGTCATTTGAAATAAATATATAACATGCAAGTTGGGTTCTATCTTTAATTGTAACTTTTGATTTGTGGATAAGCTTTTATATTTAATTTGTGTATCAAATTCAACTTGGGGCACATATAGTTTGTGTTAAATTCCTGGCCTAGATATTTATACATTTGGAAACTTGTTCCAGAAATAGATCCCACGTTTGACATATTGTCTTATAAGTTGTAGGGCCATTTTTACTATTTTAGATCAAACATGCAGAGTAAGAAAAGGCTGCCTTCAATAGGTTGCAAGAGTTACCATGAAAATTTTCTTATACTAGATATTAGATAACTTATAAATTTATATTGATTAGGTTTATTGAAAATGTTTATATATTAATATAACTTTAAATTCAAATGCATGTTGTTTCCGAAGAACTGCCGTAGATATGTTGGTTATACACGAGGACTTTATGAGTGGCTTGTACAACCTTGTATCTTTAAGTAATTTTGGTGGTTGCATGTCATATGTTGGTTTCAATGTTCCATTATTTCTATAATGCATGCCATTACATGAGGACTTGATGAGTGGCTTATATAACCCAAGGCTTTTTCTCCTCTCTTTTGTTTTGCTTCAATATACAGGGCATTTTTTAAGATATATCTTATTATCTTTTAAATGGAACGAGTGTACTCTTATATTCATATCTGTTAGCATATTTATTTTGGTGTTGTGTTTAACAACCTTTTTCATTGTTCTACTTTATTCATTCGCTGTAGAGAATAGTTTATCATATAACTAAACTAATTTTCAATTTATCGGAGTGATACCAAACTTTTAAAGTTCCGTGTTCCGACACTTATTTCATCATTGATGCGGACCGTTGTTGGATGAATGCTGCAATATATTCAGTGTTCTATATACCAGACACATATTATATACTAATGTGCTAGTGAGACCAGCGTGATGCTAGATATTGAACTCATTTCAAATTGATTCCCAAAAACAACCTGTACCCTCTATGATTCTGTCCACCTTTTAACAAAAGATTAGCAGGGATATTTACAAATTACAGGTTTGGTTAAAAATGCCTACATGTGTTGTGGGCCATTTTTTATTATGTAAATTTTGGAGGTTATATATGGCTGATTGTTAATATATTACATGATAATATGTAGGGGGATATATACACATTACAGGTTTGTTAAAAATGCCTCCATGTGTTGTGGGCCACTTTTGACTATGCAAAATTTGGAGGTTTTATATGGCTGGTTGTTAATATTTTACATGATAATATGTAGGCTAACGCAGCATCTGGGATGGCCGTGCATGATGAATGCAAGCTAAGATTTTTGGAGTTAAAGGCTAAAAGAACCTTCCGTTACATTGTGTTCAAGATTGAGGAAAAACAAAAGCAAGTGATCGTGGAGAAAGTTGGTGAGCCGACTCAAAGCCACCAGGATCTTGCTGCTTGCCTTCCTGATTCTGAGTGTCGATATGCTGTTTTTGACTATGACTTTGTCACCGAAGAGAATTGCCAAAAAAGCAGGATCTTTTTCATTGCATGGTAATCAGAAGACACTAAAAACAGTTTATTTTTAAAAATCACGGGGTAATCCATCTTTTATTTTCTTAATTTTGCGAAGGTCTCCTGACACGGCACGTGTGAGAAGCAAAATGATTTACGCGAGCTCCAAGGATAGATTCAAGAGGGAATTGGATGGAATTCAGGTAGAGCTTCAAGCAACTGATCCCACAGAGATGGATCTTGATGTTTTCAAAAGCCGGACCAACTAACTAGACAGTGCGTGTAAGCGTGTAATGACTATGATCATTGCATCAGAGAGATGTCAATAGTTTGCTTTTTCGGGTTTGGGTTGAGGGGTTTGGCTGCCTAAGTAGTGATGGATTGGATGATGGTTTGTTGTTGAAAGTAGTCTTGATGACTGTTGGTATTCTATCTTGGTCGGTTCAGTCTCGACAAATATTTTGTGATGCTTATGTTTAAAGCTTTCTATGCATTATGGACTGTTGCTTGCTTGTTTGTGTTGTTGGTTGCTTCAATCTCAGTTAGTTGGGTGACAATAATTGGCTATATTGTTCACTAAGTAACAGCTACAATTTTTATTGTTTTGTTGGTGCCTTTGGCATCAGCCTGATCTGTGACTTCAGTGGCTGGCTCTTTGGCTGCAACAACTTTTTGGCTGACGATCACTCTTAAGCGATAGCAATTGGTCGATGATGGCTAGGGTTTTTCGATGTGCAACAAACTGCTGTAATGCTGTTAAGCATGCTGGTATTAGATGGCTCTTTGGCTAGTGATGACAGTTGCTCTAGGTGGTAGTTGGGCCTTTGGGTGTTCTTGTGGTGGTTAGTGCTAGTGTGTCTTTGTAATAAACATCATAAAGGTAAATGGAATGACTTATTTATATTTAATAAAAGTACTTATAAGCTATAAAGTGAAATTTTTATAATTGTTAAAGATTTTTAAAATTAATTGCTGTAAATAAAAGAAAGGAAAAGTTTGGCTTCTACTTTTATTGTTTATTTTACTTAATTGGAACAATCATAAAAGTTGGTTATTATTTAGTGGTGGTACGGTAATAAATATATGATTCTCTTTTAAGCCTAAGATTGGATTTATGTTTTTAATGATTTTGATGTCATAACATCTTAAAGGTCATTTGTTTATCACAAGTTGTGATTAACTTGATTCTATTGTTAGTATGATATTGATGGATCCTATAAATTTATATATAATATATAATATATAATGGGTTCTCTTGGACACAAAAGAACTTCGTAACAATTGTCTCATATTTTTGTGGTAACCTTAAAAACTACATAAGAATCAACCTTTATGTATCTTACATTTAGGTTACTTAAATTTAAAAAACTAATATTTATAACAATTATTTTTAAACTGAAACAATAAAACTTGATTAATTTTTGTTATTCTGAAAAAAAAATATGAGTGACTTAAAAACAATTAAACATCCCTCAGTAAAACAATTAGAAACAAAGTTACATATGCTATAAGACCCTTCATCCAAAACCTTTAGAAGTTTTGAGTTCTCCCAAAGGAAGGGTTTTAGTTAGAGTAGATATTTATGGGTGACCAAACATTCCTAAATCCTAACTTGAGAGCACGTGCTAACAAGATAGCATAGTTTCTGTTTGGATCAATGAAGCTCATATTTCATGAAATCACTAGACACCACATGCATTTTCCCCCGTTTAGAGCGAACATGTTCGTTACATCACATCAATCAACCTCAGTTAGAAAGCGAAAAACCAGCTTATAACTTGTTTCAAGTAACTTGAGATCATTTTTTAACGTTCCATAAACACATGAATATCAGTCCACGTCTAAACAATCTTAACCACGCTACAAAGTACAAACCAATAATATCAGACAAGATGTTGCAAGACGAATTATCCTGATATGTTTTGATGGTTACAGAGATGAAAATGGAAGTACGAGAAACGATAGAGAGACAAACCGCAAACTTGTATAGCAAAGAATATGTAATGAAGACAAACTGCAAACTTGTAGCCTACCAAACACGTATAAGCCCTATTTATACAATAAGTAAACTATCAGGAATGTGTCAATGTATAGGTAACAAATGCTTTTATTATTCACTCTTTGGGTTACATGATTCGCTTGTCCATGTGAAGTATGTTCCCTCATATCAGCATGCAAACTTAATTTCCCACTTTGAAAACGAGTTTGACCCATATTCTTAAGGTGGTTAATTTTTATGTTGCTGGTGTAGGATATTTGTATTCCTAAATGATCAAATGTTTGGATGAAGCTGAGAGTTGTGAATTACGTTACACTTTCAGATTGAAGTTATTTGGTTGTTCAATCCAAATATATAGATAAGATATATATCAGTATTTAACTAAGAACAAGTATGATTTATGTATGATTTATGTTTGTGTTTTTCATGAACCAGGATAAGAAAAGAATGACCAAATCCAAAGTATCTCGGGAATTAGGGACAAAACTGCTTCAATAATGATCCAATTTGAAAATTAGAATTTACTTTAATTTGAGCCAAAATATAGTTCGAATTTCAAATCTGAAATTTTAGAAAAATCAAATTTTAATGAAACAAAATTTATCAAAATAATAAAAATATAGCTTGACTCTAACTAGGGGTTTGCACTTTGGACCCGGCTACCAGGGGTGGTCGCCATACGAGAAACAACCTTTGGAATCCACCATCGCTTTGGCCTTTGGGGCTTCACCCTTAAAGTCTATGAGGTTTTAATATAAAAGACAACAATAAACTCAAACAAACACAATTTGCACTTCCTAACTTATTTAAAAAATATTACGATCATATATGTCAGTCAGTCAATCTAACTACATTAAAATATGCACAGTCGAGGGATGCTTAATTTGAGCTTGTGTTACGGATAATGGACTATTATGTATCTTGTAACTTGTATGTTGCTTTTAAAAAAATAAATACGACATATGATGAAAGAATATGTGTAAAAAGAAAAACTCATAAAGAGAAAATTCAAATAATATTAAATTATATAATTTATCTTTTAAAGAGGAAGTTATAAATTTGATGGGTGGGGTCAAATTTTAAAAGAATATTTGCTAAGAAATTAAATAAACATATAACATAATTTTAAATAAAAGGCCCACGTGTTTTTATAGTTTAAAATATAATTTAAAATTGCTAAAACCATGAAGAAATCATTGAAGTTGAAATTGGGATTGCAGATGATAAAATTGACACTTGCGACAAACCGCCTATGGTTATTGTTACATGACCTGGTCATTTAGATGCTTGGACTTGTAACTCTAAAATTAGTAAAAGTTGCAACCTTTTTACGTTAGATCCATATATCTATATAAAGTTTGGGACCTTAGATGATGAAATTAGGATTTGATGGTTGGGGCATACCACCTATAGCTCACATGATCTGGTTCGTTGTGATATTTTCTTCGATTACTTATGGTCTCACAACTTCCAAAATGGTAAAAGTTATCAAAGGACTCATCTTAAAGGTATCAATGCGTGTTAAGACGATGTCACTTCCCATGATGTTGAAGGTATGAACATAACTGTAGATTTGTGAGTATAATGTAATTACTTACTCTTTTAGCTTTTTGTAAAAAAACAATAAAACACCAAAACTTATGCCATTTATAACTTAAATCCATTTACCAATAAATAATTAGTTCAAAGTATGAATTCAATAGCTTTGGATCGGCTAAAATATCACAATAAATTTTACTTACGCATCTTTTGTTTCATTATCTCCTTGTAAACCTTCCTAAACGTGTCTTCACTTAGAACATAATGACAAGAAAAAAAAAACACCGCCTAACACCATGCATTTCTAACCCTAAATAAAAAATCATACAATTTTCATTAGCATAATTATGGCTACCAAAACTCCACAACAATCTAAGTTATATACCGATATTGAGCAATATCCACCTGCCAAACTATGTGTATATATAACACATTTGAGTTTAGTGTTCAACTCACTCGCTCTCAACGTCTCAAGCTTAAATATAGCAACGTTTTGAGGAGCTGGTCCTTCGACAATATGTTGGCCTTCTTGAACGCTCACTTCCTGGCTTTCGTATTCGGTCTCTTAGGTATTCATTTATATGAATAATAATATCTATTTCATCTTTTCTAGTTTATAAGCACTAGATTATGATAGCTATCTCCAAATAGTAAGATGTATCTCATATCCGATAGATCAGTGCATATATAAATAATTAATAGATGTAACTATGAGATTTTTAAAAGAATTGAATACCCTTTTGCTTTGAGACACAACAGGCGTCACAAAGATCACGATAGACAATAGTTTTTGAGATTTTGTTACGTCTTTAGCATCTCAGGCGAAACTAGTTATATAACTTCATAACTGTAGTTCACACATGTACTTCAAATGCCCCTATAAATATAATATAAATTTTCTTAAACAATGAAAAAAGGTGATGAAAAGTATTATTAGAAGTTAAAACTATCATCTGATGCCAGCTAGTGACTACTAATGTATGCTTATGACAACTTTTTGAACACTTCAATTAATTATTGATTGCTAATTTACTTTTTATTCTAAGGTTTCATATCATGCTTTTACAGGTAATATTATATCATTTCTTGTGTTCCTAGCCCCTCTGTAAGTGTCACAAACTCAAAACCTTTATCAACTAGTACTAAAATTATAAATTTTACAAAATTTTTAAATGTTTTGCATCCTTAGGCCAACATTCTACAAGATTTACAAAAAGAAATCCTCAGAAGGATATCAAGCAGTACCATACATGGTGGCTCTCTTCAGCGCCGCGTTGTTATTGTACTACGCGGTTCTGAAGACAAATGCATACATGATCATCAGCATCAACTGCATTGGATGTATTATTGAAATAGCCTATCTTTCAGTATACATATTTTATGCACCCAAAAGTTCCAAGGTACAAAATCTAAACTAAACTAACAACAATGTTAGCAACAAAAAAAGGGTTCCTTTTAGCGACATCTGTTTCGCGCCACAAAGATGTTTTTACAGTGTGTTACTAACATTGTTGCCTACAGATATCCACATTAAAGTTTATATCAATATTCAACATCGGTGGACTCGGTACTGTTATGGTATTCTCTATGCTTTTGGTAAAAGGTCCGAAAAGAGTTGAACTTGTAGGGTGGATTTGTGCTGTCATCAATCTTGCAGTGTTTGCTGCTCCTCTAAGCATCATGGTAAGAGTTACAAAATCCTAACAGTTTGGATTTCGCGTCGATGAACATATGGCGACTAAACAAAAACTGTCACAAAAAGAACAAATTTTGCCACTTATAGTATGATCCGTTTATGCAGAGGAGAGTGATCCGGACAAAGAGTGTAGAGTACATGCCGTTCATGCTCTCGTTCTCACTCACTCTATGTGCTACCGCGTGGTTCTTCTATGGCTTCTTTGTAAATGACTTCTACATAGCGGTAAGTAAAGGGCTTTTAGAGACCACTTTTCGTCACTAATCTGATAATAGACAATGATCTAACGTGTTGCTTTGGGTTAATAGGTACCAAATGTAGCTGGATTCTTATTTGGGATCGTTCAGATGATCCTTTATTGCATATATAAGGATTCAAATAAGCAAAATGGTAAGGATCAAACAAAGAAACCGAATAAAAAAAGCACAGATACAGAAGATTTGGAGGTGGAAGTGGTGGATGACAACCAATCCAACCGTCACAATTAATAATTTGATGGTTGTCGCTTCAAGATATGAGAGAATAAGTATATTTTCAAAGGGTAGAAAGAGTTTCTTGTTATAAATCACATACTTAATATACAGAAGTTATAAACCTGTTAATAGGACTATACAGTATGTTTATTATATGGTTGATTACAAGTTTATGTATTACCATATAATATGAATGTCAGCCAAACAAGAGTTATGAATGAAATTATTTTTCCTAGTGCTCTCTTATCTTTCTTTCTATGTTGCAAGCACGTTATCAACAAGTTAAAGTATCTGCACCATTTGCAGAAGTGACACAACCATATTTATCACATATGGGTAATTATCGACTTTGAGGCGTTTAAAAAATGCACATAGAAATTAATTACTGGTAACGATAAAATCGATTACCGGTAATGACAGAATCGATAACGAATATGAACGAAAAAGACAATAAGATTAAGTTTAATTATCAAAGTTAGAGGCGCGTAAATGAAAAAAATGTGCTTGTTAAACACTAAATAATACTAAAAAAACAACTGTGGCTTCGCCCGGGTTCGAACCGGAGACCTTCAGTGTGTTAGACTGACGTGATAACCAACTACACCACGAAACCAATTTGATTGATCTTTCGTCATTTGTCATTATATAATAAAAACCTAAAATATGTTTTCGAAAACATACAAATATTGGTGCAAATCTCTGAATCTCAATCATACGCATCTTCCCGAAAATCCCCTTCAATTTCAAACCCTAATTCATCTCATCTCATCTCATCTGCAACCACAAATCCTCTCAAAAATCTACTTTTTCTATCAATACAGTATCCAGATCAATGGCTGGTGCTGCTTTAGACATGTCGCTTGATGATCTCATCAAGAACAACAAGAAGTCCGCCGACGGTGACGGCGGCGGCCGCGGCCGCGGCCGTGGTCGAGCCTCCGGACCGGGGCCCGCACGTCGATTCAACAACCGTGGTGCTTACAGAGCCACTCCTTACGGCGGACCTAAGGTTGATTGATTCGTTTAGATCGGGTGGATCTGATGCATGTGTTGAGTTTATTTGGTTGGCTAGTAGATGTAGGTGATGGTTAGTAGTGTGTTTGTAAAGGTTTTGTGCGTCTGATTTAGGCACCTGATGCTGCTTGGAGTCATAATATGTTCGGTGTTGCGGATCAGAGCATGGGGAACGGTGGTGGTCGGTCGTCTGCGATTGAAACGGGAACGAAGCTTTACGTATCGAATCTCGATTACGGAGTATCGAATGAGGATATTAAGGTTATTGTTGATTTGGTTACTTGTTGATCGATGTATGTTGAAGTATGTTAGTCTTATATGGATGAGGTTAATTAGCTTAATTTGGTTTGTGCAGGAGCTATTTGCGGAAGTTGGTGATCTGAAGAAGTATTCTATACATTATGACAGGAGTGGGAGATCGAAGGTGTGTTTTGTTTGTGTGTTGTGTTGGAGATGGTTTTGTTATGTTGTGTTGTGAGTTATGGGTTAGGTTTGTTTTAGGGGACGGCTGAGATTGTGTATGCAAGGCGACAAGATGCGTTAGCAGCGGTCAAGAGGTATAATAATGTGCAGCTTGATGGGAAGCCGATGAAAATAGAGATGGTTGGAATAAACCTAGTGGCTCCTGTTGGAAATGTTCCGATGGCGAACAACTCTATGGGAAACATGAATGGTTATCCTAGAAGGTATGGATTTGATTGTTATTAGAATGTTTGATTGCTTAAAATTTGATGCTTGATTATCAAATAACATTGTATGGTATGATGATATGCTAAAATATTTTTATGTAGTGCTTCTGTAAGTGTCTGTAGAAGGGGGTTGATTGTTTTATCATGTTATCGTTGACTAGTGAGAGGAAAAATGCTTAATTTTCGTTAAGTGAATGGTAATGAGGTGGTGGTCTGTATGATTAAGAGTATAAGTTTGTGACTAAGATAATTGTTAATAGAGACATGCAAAAAGTAGTGGCAACTTTATCTATTAAGGTTTGTGTTTGATGTTCACTCATTTTTGTTAAGTTTACTTTAATGTTAACTTATCATGAACATTATTTGTTTACATTTCAAGTAGATTAACACACACAATTAGCTCTGAATGTATAATCCTTTTCTTTTAATCATAAATGAACGTAAGTTTTATCTGCGGGCTTTGGTGAAACTTCCTGGTGTGTATGGGGTGGATTGAACTTTGAAGTAACTTAATCACTTTGTGAGCCAAGTGGGATTGTTTGTCTCAATTGTAAAATGTCCATCATACGGTGATTGCCCTATGTTGCTTATTCAACTTTGTTTGTAATATGCATTCTGGTAATTTTTAGATAACATGATTTTACTTGTATTTTCAACATCTAACTTTATACAGTGGTGCATTTATGAAACAGTGGACAAGGTAGAAGTGGTGGATTTGGAAGATCGCGTGGTGGTGTTGCCGGAGGGCGGGGACCTGCTGCAAGAGGGGGCCGTGGACGCGGAAGAGGAGGCCGTGGAGAGAAGATATCTGCAGATGATCTTGACGCTGATCTGGAGAAGTACCATGCAGAATCAATGCAAACTAATTAAATCGTCTCTCATGCTTGTTGATCTTCCTTAAACGCGTGTGTTGGAACAAGTATTGTCTGTATTCTATGAACATCCAACTCTCTAGGCTATTGTCAAAAGTACTAGGGGAAGGATCTAGAACTTTAGGTTTTATGGCTTTATTTTTGTTATTTTATAAATTTGCGAGAACATTAATTTAGTTGATGGACCCATTGTATTCATTCTGCGCTTCAGTTTGTGGCCCCTACTTTCTGTAGCTTCCTTTAATTCCGAGGTATCAAAAGAGTATCTCATTTATATCCTCAGTGAGTTGTGTAGAAGATGATGGTGAAGAGAATGCCGCCATCAACTGTCCCTGTCATGTGTCATACATCATACATCAAGTCATCAACATCAGTCTGAGGTAGCTTTCCATTTCTCTTCCTGTGTTGTTTATAATTGCATGTGGTTGGTTCAGGCATAGGAGGTGGTTTGGTTTTGAGTTTCAAGGCCTGATATATGCTCATATTATGATAATCAGCGTCAATTTTCCCTGGGTTGAGTTAACCTGTTGACAAATGTGGAAAACAGGTAAACCTGAAACACAGGGTGTAGCTGCAATCGGTTTCACCATATGATGTTACACTGGATTGCAATTTCATTAAGCTTTTGCTGCTCGATGATCTGGTCGTCTAAATTTCTTGAATTTGGTTAATGGTCATTCATGTGGATACTGAACATGATGGAATAAGTGAAGATTATATTCTATTTTCAGACAGTTAACCTCTTCTTGTAGAACCTATATGAGGTGAGGTTTAGTTGTTGAAGTCAGCCCCACCTGGTGCATCTTATTCTACCCTCTAAACATAGAACCACAAAAGATGGAATTTGCATTGTCATGGAGGTAGGTAATATCACCCAAGCTATGTTTCAAGTGTAGGAGTTGATGCAGGGTTATGATTTGAGATTTGTGCCACCTTCTAGTTTGTTTGTCCCATGTCTAGTGATTGGAATCGATGAATATGTTGATGCTTTATGATGACAGGTTTTGCTAGTATCTTTCAATTATGTCTCAAGGTTCTATAAACCGATAGGCGAACTTACCATTATGCTTGATGGTGAGTTTTCCATGAAAATATGTTTGCAGTTTTCTTAACAATGCTGAAAACATTCACCTCAAGTTGTGTCACAGTTCTGAACAAATAGTTCTGAGACCACTCCACTTGGTGGAGATGCAGTTCTTTAGTCGTTGCACATTCAGGTTACTCTACGTGCTTTTGGTTTGACGAGTCTCTACCGCAGGAAGTCCTGGCTGTGCTTAGACAAACCACTAGATCATTGATCAGGTTTGAAGGACGTGATGACGCTGTAGGTCACCATTGGAAAAAATCCAGGATTGAAATCTGTCAAGTCTTTGTTTTGAGGTTTCTTGAATGGTTTTGGAATGAAGCATGCCTCAAAATAAGTTCTTGTCAATATATTCTTTGTTTCCATCGTGTTATGCTAGAATTTAATATATGTTACGATAACACGTATAAAACACCCCTAGGTGCCGAGGCAAAAATTTTGACCTTTGGAACTAAGGTTTTGTAAATATTTTGTCCAGGATTGTTTTTGATTCCTTCAATAAACTAGAATCAGGATCGCAAGATTCTTAGTCTATTTCATATGTAACTAGCATCGAATACTTTGTACAAAAATACAATCTTATAGCTTAAACAGAACGGTAGAACAAAACTAATATGGACTTGAAACGATTAAATTAAGTCATTAAGAATTTGTATGTGCTATAAATATGTATAACTAGCATTTTTACCCGTCGCATGTTGTCGTGACACCGTACGTAGCGTGATAATGTATAAGTTACAAACGACCCCATTCGTTTTGGAACTATATTTACGCCAATATCTAGAGTGATTCAAATTTATACCGTTGAATTAAAATGTATTATATTAGACCCGATTTTTTTCCAAACAAAACATATGTTGAAGCATTTATGTTTGACTCGTGTCTGAATTAAGTTTACGTCGAAACGTAGAGTAAACAAAAATATCTTATATTTGATCCGACGCGTTCTCAAACAAAACTTACGTTGAAACGTTTAAATTTGACTCAACTAATATCTGAACAAAATTTACATCAAAACGTAGGCGTTTGTCGAGAAAAACGATGATAAAAAGTTTATATTTTACAAGAGTAAATCCAAAACTTTAAAAACTTAAGGGGGTTAAAAGTGACATTTTTTCAAAATTTTATAAAAAGTTTAGAGGTAAAAAGCATTAAATAAAGAAAGTTGAGGGGTTTTTTTGGCCGGTGGCATAAGCCACCGACCTTTGCAAATAAGTATAGTAATAATTTGGAACTCATGATTGATTGTATGTTGGATGAGGGAGCCAAGTTTGCTACACTCTTAGTTCCCGAAAAAAGCATAAAGCCCTCGCTCAATTTGCAGATTGGTCCGACTCGTAATTCACTTCTGACCTCATGTCCGATAGCCCAACCGTAGTGATGTTAGCAATTTTCATTTCCGCATTATCCAACCCGGGTCCGCTTGTGGTTCAATAAGCTTGCTTATTTATTTTGAATTTGGATGCTTTCATGTTTATTAACTATACACAAATAACAAGCTAAACAATGATCTCAATTATAAGATTTCTTGAAAAATACTTACCAAATTGACAACTTCGAAGATATAAACGATGAAAAAACTAAACGAACAAGCTACATCGGCTCAGATGTTTTGTACAAGCCAACCAGCTCAAATGAATTACGAGGTAAGCTTTTACCAAGTTACAAGCCAACGTTTACCACAAAGTTAGGGCCGAGCTACGCTGGCTGATTAGAATTAATCATTATAACATGTTGGAGATCAAAACTGGAAACTCTGCCCAATCCATTATGGAAAGCTGCATTCTTTTGGCTCCCAATCAGGATTAACAAAAGAACAGATGGCCATGGGCTAGTAGTATTTGAAGGTGAAAAAATAAGAAACTTGACGTCAAGAAAACATATTCTACGTGTATATATATAAACCTATAATTACACCGACTAAACTGAAGCAAACTGCAGTTCCATCTAGTTTATCCATCTGTACTTAACATTAACTACAAAGGAACAAGCGTTTAGGGGTATTTGCAAACAACTTAAGAAATAACAAAGTTACATGATGCGATTCAAGGCACAACAGAAGCATGATTGTGCAGCACAGATAACTACATTTACCACAACAGAAGCATGATTGTGCAGCACAGATAACTACATTTACTTCTTCATGTAACTCGGGCATGAACACCACAAATCACTTCGTATATTGCCCCCATTTAAGACACATGGGAGTCTCTTAACTCGTGGCTAGGAAAAACTAGCCTAGTGATTGGGTGCAATATTGCCTGCATACATGACCACACAAAGTTCCAACAAGATGAAGGCCAGTACCAGGGATACAGTAACCGAAAAAACAGGCTAATAATATGTCGAGGATATCGCCCAACCTGAAAATAGAAAGCAAATAAGTGAATTTAATGTTATCAGAATAAAATAGTGGAGTCTAAAAGATTGATATTTCCATATAATCTGAACTTTACTGACCGGGAAAAGAAAATCAAGGGCATCCCAGGCTGCATGACGAACAGCTCGTGTCGGATACATGGGCCCACCAGGAGACGTGAAGCTGTACAGGCACGTTTTAAGTCTGGTGCTAGTTGTCATCCTCAGCTCCAGACCTGAACTAGACTCCCCAAATGTCAAATTTTGTAAACTTGCATACATTAAGTGTAATCATTGCGAGTGAGGAGTAGTACCCTGTAGAACTTTTATTTGGGAGAGATAATGTAGAAGTACGGGTTCCACTTTTAGTTTTTGAAGCTGTTCAGTTAAAAACAATACAGAAAGATGATAAACTTGTTGGTACTAGTATGCTGGATGATAAAGATAATATAGGATGTATAATACAATGATGGCACTCACCTGATCAGTAAGTTCAATGACAAAATAATCTGCAGGACCCCCTACCAAGAAAGCATTTGGAAATTCTGGAAAGTTCTGAAAGAAGCTATCAAGCTTTTCAACTGCAAGAAGCCTTGAGATCACAACCGAAACATTTTGATGCATATCATAAAGAGGTATGCTTTCTAGTAGTTTTAGTGTTCTACTATACCTAGATTGTAAAGGAATATGAATCTTGAAAGGAGAAGAAAGAGATCCCGTTGGGCCTGAAATATACAAGATTATTAAATGCTTTCTTCAAATATAGTTTTTGACTTTTTATAGCATTATGTATCAACTGTATAGTAATTTCCATAGGTGAAGGATTAGTACTCAACCTGCAAGGGGATTTTCTTCAACTTCTCAGGAACCAATGCTACGCCATCGAGAAGAAACTAGAACCAATTAAGAGTAGAAACCAATCTCGAGGTCAGTATGTACAAAACACTCGCACTCACAAAAAGAAAAGGTAAAAGCTTGTCTCACCTGGAAAAGACTCTGGAAGTGGGTTGTGTTTGTTTGGATGTCAATCCTACAAATAACGTACAAATATCAGAATACTCTAGAGAATTCGCAATCAATGAAGGATTTTGTAATAACAAGCTACAATGGTTTAGCTCAGAGAATTTGTTATTTAAAAGAAATGTGTTCAGAATGCCATACCAGAAGACATTTGTAGCACCTTGGACAAGAGCTGAGGAGTAACGAAGGAGGAGATCAGAACTATCAAGTTGGACTTCAAACAACTACAAGAGAAATGTGAATGACTCAAACATTTAATGAACAATATTGATGTTATGACATGAGTGCAATAATGACATACATACCCATTTATGAAACAGTAATGCAAATATATGAGACGCGAAGGGCTGGCTCCACAGTTGAACAATGTAATCAAGAATTGGTTTGCCCCGTTCATCAGGTTCGGAGGCAAAATGATCAGCAAGTACATCATAAAAGCATAGTGGATTCTTATTTTGCACCTCTGTTGCATCTTCCCCGCCAAGGATAATATCTGTTTTATGTTCATTGCAGGTAGAGGTGAGCATAAAAACAAAATAACTTAAAAATAACCAAACCAACAGAGGCTAATGGTTTGGTTGTCTGGTTATGGTTAAATTAAATAACCAAACCGTCATTAAAACCAACCTTTTATTTTATATTTCTAATAAATAATATATTATGTGCCCAAAAACTTATGTTACCACTTTTATTAACAATATGCATGCCCCTCCTTCTATATAAAGTTACATGTTTGTAGTTTTCTTGTTTGAACTTGATTGCATTTATAATCTGAAATAGGCTTGAATAGGCTCACGTCCATAAGCATTACTTTCGCAATAACCGAACCATTTGCAATGGAAACCGATTGTTATGAATATTCAAAATCCAAACACACAATTATAGGTTTGGTTGTAGCCCATAACCGAATTGACCTATGCTTACCCCTAATTGCTAGAACATAAGGATGACATGAAAAATCAAGAACAACCAATTAGGTTATAATCATCCCTTTCCTCAATGTTGTAGTATGCAATCATAATATTCTATATGCTAAGATCCAACAAGCTTTTCCCACCATAACCTACTGACGTAAAAACTACCTTCAACTTTATGTATGTGGGTAGTTTGCTAATTTTTCTTACGGGGATTAAGTGGATGCTTAAGCAAACAAATCATGTTACTAAATTGTCAAAACACATGTTGATCGATAAAAAATCCACTAGGAATTTGCGGACTGCTTCCAAAATGCACATATTTAATTATGGAATTAAATAACATCATTCAAATTTACTCATTCAAAAGAAGACCAAAATTTTAACTATGGAAACCCTCGTTTTAGGTAATCCACTAGATTTTGACAATAATACCAATTTCACACGATCTATGTTTCGTAAGTGTTTTAAGTTGTACTTGAAATGATTAGAATACAAAAATGGAAGCTGAATTTAATTTGGAAAGCAACATTCTTCAAATTGGATGAAATATTTAATCACCAACAATTACATAGCCATATGATTTATTTATTCAACTAATAACGCCCATCAAAGTCTGCTTCTTTTTTGTTGAAGCACTTACTTCAACAATCATAGTCAAAGAAAGGATGCAGAGACCATATCATTTTCAAGATAAATGAGACCATGTTCTTAGATATAAAATGACAAAATACAAAAATAGTAACACAAATCTTTCACTTTCAAGATAAACGAGACCTTCTTAACCATCAATGGAAGATAAAGTACTATATCCAGAACAGTAGTATAAGTGTCATCATTCTGATATGGTTAATGTTTAAGATAAAATTTAACTAATACTCAAATGAACATCTGATATGATTACGATTACCAAATTAACACCAAAATCATTACTTTCTTCGAGATACCTCAATTCTTCTGTAACCCATGTCAATTTTATCAAAATTGAAAATCTACAATCTTACATGCAATATGAAAATCAAAGGGGTGGGTTTCTTACCTTTAGCTCGATCATCAACTTCTAAAGCAATATCCGCAAACAGCTCTTGTAGCAAGTCACGTCTCTGAGAAGGTGAAGCAAGTGCCTGAAGAACAAATGCAAAATCAACCGATGAATTAACCCCCATCGTAGAATATTTAACATGATGTGAATTGAGAAATGGAAGATGCAAGAAGTGACCCTCTGAAGCTTTTTGTCGATGGCTTGAGTGAGAGCAGAGAAATAAGCAGAGGCTCTTTGGGTGTAGGCTATTGGTGCCATTCTTCTGTAAGAGATCGATGATATGTGGAATAACAGAGCATTTGATTTGAAAAGAAAATGATTAAGGGGGAACCCTAGGTTGGATGATGATGCGTGTGTTGGAAGAATGAATCAAGAATAATAACAATAATAATAACAATAATAATAATAATGAATGGGGTGTGAAGATGTTTCGGTGGTGGCCGATGAGATGCGGCGTGGCAGCAACGCAATACCACACGCACACGCAGCGGTGCAACCAGACAAAGATCAGACAACCTCACGTATCCCTTACCATCATTCATTTTTAATTAAATTTATAATAATCGATGCCTGACTAAGGTGTTGTTTGTTTTCGTCTAACCCAAGCAAAACTTTTAACTGGGGTCATGTTTGGGATTGCTTATTAAATTTACTTTTGACTTTTTGGAGGGGTGAAAAGACAGAAATACCCTTCCAAAAGTTACCAGAAGTTAAAAATTTTAATTTTTGATGACTTTTGGAGGGGTATTTTTGTCTTTTCACCCCTCCAAAAAGTCAAAAGTAGATTTAATAAGCAATCTCAAACATACACTGAGTCAGTTCTTACTGAGTTTGTATAATCAAACAGCTTCTAACTCACTTAGAAATTTTACTTCTTACAAAAGAAGTTCTGAATTCAAACCCAAGTAATGATGTAATATAGGGTAATTTAGGAGTAGTAGCAAGATGGGTTTGTTGCTAAAAAAAATAATAATGAATAAATAAATAATAAAAGTTGACTTCAATTTTATTTTTTATAAGTTTGACAAAAATAGTTATTTTTCTCTAAAAGTTTAAAACATCAATTTTAGTTGACAAGTTTTATCATTTGTTTCAATTTCTAGTACAAAAGTTTTATTTTTTAGATTAAAGTTGAAACAACTTATGAAGTTTTATTTTTTTTTTCAATTTCTAGTACAAAAATAGTTATTTTTATGAAAGTTTTAGAGTCCATCGAGAGCTAAGAGAGCGAAAATTAACCTGCCGTTTGCACAACGCACAAACCCTAGTATGGGGGTGTCAATCAGTGTTGGTGGCTAGATGCCAAGAATGTTCTGGTAGTTCGAATCCACGCCTCCTTTAAACACTACCAACATCTTTTACCAAGTCATATTTTGATTGTTTTGTTAGACAAGTATACATGTGTCTATATGAATTTTATGTCCTCGAATGTGCTTTTTAACTAAAAGGTTGTCGGTTTAAATTATATATGATTCATATGTAGTGTATCCAACATTAGGGTTAAAAGTGTGTTTGATTGTAAAAAACCTTTCTATATGAAAATAGATGAATATGAATATACATTTAATAGATAAAATGAATACTATGTTTCTATCTCCAACTAACATCATATTATCTTTGTGATGAAAACTTTAAATAGCTACACTTTAGTTGTGTCAAGAACAATTTTAAATATGTTATTTCTAGCGTAATAGTATAAAGAAATAGGTTAATATAGGTTAGGTTAATAGTATAAAGAAATATGAAAGATATTTTTTTTCAAATGAGTCGGTATGAATGTAATCTGTATTTTATCATACAATATACGTCGCCACCGCACGTTAGTATATTTATGTACATTGTAAATAGATATACGTTTCGACATAAATTATATTTACAGTCACGTCTAATATTTAACGTTTTTAACAATATAAATTCGAATTACTCCACTCTAATTGATTGTATACGCCACCGCCACTACACGAGACATGTAAATAAACTAGATGCACTATATTTTGTAGAAGGTTTGATGCATGACGTTTTTACATTTGACTCCTCAAACTTTCAAAATCTGAATAAAGATGGAACGAAATGTCCTTGTGAAACATATAATAAATACTATTGACTAAATTAAGTCATACATCGTATACAGTCAAACCCATTATAAATCTGTGATTTTCACAACATTGTTTCAGAAGTTTCAATTAGGTTGTTCTGGTCAGATAATTCCCAAGTTAAAATAGAACAGAAGTGCTGGTAATCTTGTATGATTAACTCCTTAAGTGTCTTCAAAAAGACATTTTGATAGCAATTGGTAAGATGTCTCCCCTCTATTTGAATATCTAAAAGCTCAAGATTCAAATCCTGCGATGATTAATAGCAGCAGATCACAAGATGTGTAATAAACAGGCGTTAATACAGTCCAAATATATTGTAAACAAACTCAATCAACCAACAATTAACATGAACAACCTATGATGACAACAGAAATATGTGTATCACTCACATTCATTAAGCTCTTTTCACCATCCCATTAGTGTTCTTCTGACTTTGTCCACAATCTGGTTTTTAACCACCTTGCTTCCCAATTTGTAACTGCTATTCTCTTCCAGAAGAAACCTGTACACTTCCCACTCACCATTTTCTGTTGAATGTCTTCCAATCTCAGCCTACACACAATCCAATCACCTCTTCATCTTCATGACTTCATGTTCACGTAGTGCTAATTAAACATGGTAAATGTTACTTACCGAGAAGACACAGATGCCAAGAACCTTGAGAGCAAGTGTCGTGTCATAGAAGACCATTGGCCGTCCCCTTCCAGATAACTCAACCGGATTAGCAACCACAAGTTCTGTGTCTGGTCCACGGTTGGTTATAATAACACGCAACGGGTGAAGCATTTCCAACTTCAGACGAGATATCACTTCTGCTTGCTTCTCAACACTCACAATCTTCAAACCATCCCTTTGCCGGATAAACAGATCTAAGTCGCGATGCGCCTTATTAACTGGTGAAAATCTCCCATAAGCTATCTGTTAAAAAAGATACAACGTTAAAGACTGAAGCAATTGCAATAAAGATCATAGAGAAACCTTTGTGGTATGGCATAAAGATGTCATAAAGAAGTATGACCTGTATATCAAAGTCTTTCAATATTCGCATGATATCATAGAGGAAACCTTTGTGGTCAACGCAACTAATTTGAAGGAGTGAATGAGCTGGGCTGAGTGAATTATCAATTATGACAGTGGCTTGCTTTAATTTTTTGACATCTGCACTAAGAGCTTGTGAAAGCTCTTCTTTTTCTGATAATTCTGGTCGAAATATTTCTGCAGCAGCCGTCTGAGAAAGAGAAGAGATACGCGGGACACTATCACACTTGTAACCTGCTGAGCAGATATCGGCACTTGTACATGTGTCGCCTAATACCGCAAGTAATTTAGCGCATGCATCTTCTCTCCTCTTTTTTGTATGTAATAACTCCCTGAAATTAAAATTTCACATGATTTATCAGTTCTAATGAGCAGCCACATTGAAGCAATTTAAACAGGATCCTCAACCCACTGTCAATAACAATTTACAAACCAACCATTGATGCTTGCTTAAATCATGCTGTCATTTTGTTCATTTACATGTTACAAGCCTACTAATACTTTAGGCTAGTAAAAATTTTCGGATAAACTGGCAAATGCAGAGAAGAATCAAGAATAACCTAATAAAGATCATAAGCGAGAATCTATAGACAAGCGCAGACCACAAACCTACATGAATGAAAATCATGGCGTGTATACTCTGAAAATTAAATTATTAGTGTATTATAACCGAAAAAGAACGTATATCTTTATATATGCGTAAACATGTAATTCTTCAATGTTAGATAGGCCAGTTATATACAACGCTCAAGTACAGTGATGTATTACACTCTATTTACTTCCAACTGATTTATTTGTCAACCGATATTGTACAAAGCATGGCAGTTATATTCTTATCCTGCGGGTTAAATACTAATAAAATGTTTATCAATTAAAGGGTGGATTGGTGGAAACCAGAAATAAGATAGTAAGATTAAAATATTTCAGTCTACAACTTGTAAAATAGCATAGACAAAACAGATCCAATTTGTATCATATGTGTTGAGATCTATACATGCACACCACATATGCAGTTTAAATTTGATCCATAGCTTAGCAGAAGTAAGTTCATCCTAGGAATGCAGAAACAAAAATGCAAAAGGAAAAAGAGTACTAAGAGACAATGCCTCACAAGTTATCGGTAATAAAGAAAAGGTCCAAGACACGACCATCAGGAGTTGTAGTTACTTTCACTCTCTGGATCATAAGCTCAAGCTCACAAAGAACTCGAGTCACATCTATATTTTGAAAAAGAAAAAAAAAGATAAATTGAAAACATTAGATTGTGAAACAAACTGACAAACATGATCTAAGAGTAAACTTATAATTGAAAAACGTAGGTACCGTTCAACAATCCTTTCCGATCAGTGCTGCAAAATGTCAGAAGGTACACTGGAGAGGCCTCGGGTTTGGGTGGTGTCTCATTTAAATAAGCTGATATAGAAAACGTTGGACATACTGCTAAGAGGCGTTCTTTTATATTTGCCCATCTTACAGTAGGTGAAGTTGAGTAAGGAAACACCCATAATACTATGTAGCACCATATTCCATCTGTTGTAATATCTAAACAAATAAACAAATTCCATTAAGCAATTAAATAATGAAAGTCGTTATATGTTTGATACACATACAAATGTTGTGAACATATTATTGCATACTGACCATAATGCAAGTATAGTATTAACTAAAGCCCCAAATCATTGACCACAAACTCACAAGGATACAAATATGGGGATATGGCAAAAGATGTTTTGACTTTTGATCTTACCATAGATACAGATTACTTCCTTTAATCAATCCTCTTTTATTAGTATATAATAATAATCACCCATATTTTCACACACGTATCCTTGCAAAATAGAATCTCACTAATCACCATGATTAGTGCATAAACATAACACAGTCTACTATGTTCCACACATCTCATAGATGCACCATACTTCATATCTAAAGCAATAACAGCACAATAGCATATTTGAAGCATATGCATATGTCAAGAGCATATGTGAACTCACAAAGTATAAAACCAATCCAAAAATTCACAAGATTCGTTCAACAAGTTTAAAACTTCGTTATAACAGCACAGATGACAGATTATAAACTGGCTCAGGGTGCCCTGTAACATATTATTCGCCAAAAAACCCTAAATATACACATCAACTGAACAATTGCCTGATACTTACATCAGACAATAGGGAATCATGGGAATATGTAAATCTGTAATATAGCATATCACAAGAACAAAACTGAAGAACAAAGAGCAAACATACTGACCTCCTTTGACAATATAGAGCCCAAAATCAAGAATAATCCAACATATATCACAACCAAGGCCAGCTTTATCAGGGCAATTAACAGTGATTACAAACGGATCCCCATGCTTCTTCCCTTTCTGTATCACCACCGGATCTTCACTCGGCCCACCGATATCAGGGACCGCACCAGCCGCTTGAAACGACCAGCATCCCGACTCCCCTCGGCTGTTAGCCTGAGTTGCACCACGATTAGGGAAATACTTCTCCAGCTTGATCGATACAAACAACCCAATTCACTCCGATTAGGGTTTATATTCGAACAATATTTATGACAATTAGTAACAATCAAGATGTAAAGCGAGCAAAAGGGATTTGTTTGGTGCTTATTGGACCCGCGTGGCGAGAAAAAGACAGACCTTAACAATATTGGTGAAAACTATTCAATCCCCAATCAATCGCTCCCATTTTTTAATATTATAGCAATTAAAAAACAATTCTCGATCAATCATTACCACATAATGTCTGATTGAAACCATATGCAAACAATTTGAAAACCATAAAAGAAATGTTCTTGAACCTGCTCAAGATTACCGTGATCGTACCGTTTGATTACGACCACTAGCTTCACATGATCTTAATATAAAAGCAAATTCACACAAATCAATAAAAACTTGATTTCAAATAGACATTCTCGAATTGAAATACAGAAGTTCTTAAACATAAACCCACAATCCCGAGATGGGAATGACAACAACCCTAAAAAGATTACAATAAAAGAGACGATCTACAGTCAATAACCTAATTCCACCGAAACCCTAGATCTAACCACCGAAACCGTAGAGGGTACGTCCCTGACGCTTCAACGCATACACCACATCCATGGCGGTGACGGTTTTCCGGCGAGCGTGTTCGGTGTAAGTGACAGCGTCTCTGATGACATTCTCAAGAAAGATCTTGAGAACCCCACGTGTCTCCTCGTAGATCAAGCCACTGATACGCTTCACACCGCCTCTACGAGCCAATCGACGAATAGCGGGCTTGGTGATGCCCTGAATGTTGTCACGGAGGACCTTACGATGACGTTTTGCTCCTCCTTTTCCGAGCCCTTTGCCTCCCTTACCACGGCCAGACATTGTGTGATGAGATGATGTGAGATGTTTGAATTGATGGTGATTTTGGGTGATTTGTGGTGGTGGTGATTGTGGGGGATTTGGGGGTTTTAAAGATGTGGGTTTGCACGAAGGCGGGAGGTGAAAGTTTTTGAGATGTCGAGTGTTGCAGATTGAGCGGTGATTGAAAGATTGAGGGGGGATTTGGACCGTTGATTTTAGTGTGGATGAACGGTGGATATGTTGTTCGGGATTGTGATCCGTGTGATGTGTTTTCTGGCTGAGTGTAGTACCTATAGGATACGGTCATTCTAATTTTTTTTGTGTAAATATCGATGTCTAAAGCTACAATCTTGTTTTTTTTTAACAGTTTTAAGTTTTTTAAGAACATTCAAAGAATAATCTCTTTCTTCGTGTTTATGTTTAAATAGAATATCATATTTTTTATAATTACTTTTTGGAAAATGTATAAGTATAAAAAAAATTTAACTTAAAAATGTAAGAAATATTAATATGTTAACACGTGTCATTTTAATCAAAATTTGGTTGGAAGCTTTCGCTTCTCAAGTTTCGTCTTTTTTAAAATATTCATAATTTTTACATACAATATTATTATTTTTTAAAATTACATCATAAAAATTAGCATTTTTTAATATTTAAAACAACTATAGTGTTGATATAAAAAGAACAATCTTTTTGTAACTCATTATGTAATTTCGTTAGATCATTGTGTAATTTTAGTATTGATGAAGAGTACACATTAACCAACATTAGACTCGATAATTAACAATAAACAAAATAAACTAATTGATGAGTATTACACAATTACCTTATCATGATTACACAATAAATTGGAAAAACCGTAAACAATTACATATTCAGCATTGCTTTATTTGAAAATCGTCATTTTTAAAAACACACAATGACTAGCATTAGACTCGATGATTATCGATAGACATAATTACCTGCTTGATAAGAATTACAAAATGACTTGATTATTATTACACAATAAACTAAAAACATAAAAAATCACATTTTTAACATTATGTTATTTGAAAGTCATCATTTACAAAACAACATAATGCATAACAAAAGGTCAATATTAGGCACAATGATTTTATTAGCGACCTGATATTACACAAAAAATTGAGCAATATTACACAATGACCAGAAATTTCGTGAAAAAATATCATTTTTATGCAACAAAATTATAGACGTTTTAAAGATAAAAAACGATTGTTTTTATAGTCTAATTTTTTTACAATATAATATTGTATGTAAAATTTATAAGCGTATAAAAAAAGTGGAATTTGAAAATGTGATTAAGACTAAAATACATTTGGGCTACCATTTGAAGTTTTAATTATTTACTATTATGTCATTGGATTTTCTTAACTTTTTTTTAGTTTTCATCCCTTTTTACAATAACCTCACTCTTGTTTTCTTTAACTTTATCTAACATCCTACGTTCCATTATCTATCGTTATATCTATTTCACTTGCAAACACTTATTTTATTATTATTTTTTTTATACACTCAAAAAAATATAGATGAATGGTGAATCTTTATGTTTAGATAATCATTGTTCACATAACTTGAAAGTCCGGATATACAAAAGGATATGGATATGTAAAATAAAAGAAATCTTTGATAAGTGATAGTTCTCCATAATAGCATTTTTACTTTAATGGGAACCCATTTGAACCATTAAAACTTGCCACAAGAAGAAGGAAGTTATACCTTACTCGATATTTTGCGTGGCGTATTTTGTTATGAAGGCTCTAGGGACCCATGTTCGATTGAGATTTTGATGATAAGACTTGAATTGTGATAATTACTATGACGTATGAAACAGATGCATTTAGCCCACAAGCTTCTTTTTCATTTTAGAGTCGGTATAACCGTTTGCGTTACAAGGCCAAAATTAATGCCTACAGCGAGCTAGTTGCAACACCATTTTTACCGCAGCAAACCACAACGACACTAATTCATTCCACTAGTTATCAGGCCCTCGTATCATTTAAACACCTCAAGAGAGTATGAGCATACTTCTCTTGATATAAAAACATTTCATCTTTAGACTGCAACACTTCAACTCTCAAAAAGGCATGCCTTGTGCCTCAAAATTTCACCATCTGGCCCCAACTTTGTCTTAAATAACCATTTCATGGTATATGTATCTTTCTTTTAGTAGGTTGGACTTGTGTAGATATCAAGCATGATGCATCTAAGACAAACATATTGTTGCTAGCAGCTTTAAGCTCCAAGAGAGTCCTTCCTGTTTCTTTACTTTGGATTGCACACTTTTCACTTTCAAAGTATATAGCATATCCTTTTTTCACGAGTTATCCTACATTGAGTAGGTTGTATTCAAGCTGTGGGGCATAATAAACACTTTCTAACAACTTGTATGAGTTAGGACCTGTATGAATTTTTACAGTTCCTATGCCTTCAACGCTTAGTTTCTTTTTATCACCAAGTTGTACTTCAAATGTAAATGACTCATCAAGTGAGACAAAGATTGATTTAATACTTGTCATATGGTTAGAGTAACCAGAATCAATGAACCATATATTATTAGAGTTACCCGATCATTGGTTATTGGCCATTAACATGAATTGGTCATGACGAGCCCAAGCAAGAAGTAAATGTTGATCTTCTGCATCAGTAGGGTCCCCTTCTTCTTCTTTCTCAGCTATATTAATTTGAGCATCTTCATTGTACCAACAATCCTTTTGAAGATGATTGAATTTTTTGCATGTATGACATTGAGGTACCTTACTTTTATCAAATGAGCCACGACCTTTAGTTCAGCCACTTTGTTGTTCTCTGCTTCTAGTATTCTTGGATGCGTCTTGAAATACTTGTAAGGGTTAATAATCCTTTAGTTCAGCCACTTTGTTGTTCTCATCCAAGGAGACTCGACTGTTAATTCGTTCCTCTTGTGATTATAAGAGGCACATAAGTTTGACAGGGGTAACTTTAGCCAGGTCAAAGACAACCTCAATGGACGGTATTACATAGTCAAACTTTGGGGAGAGACTCCTAAGTATCTTCTCGGCCACCTTCTGATCCGTGAGTTCTTCACCATGATCGTTGTTGCCCAACATTGTTCATTACTCGTGAGAAGTAGTCTCCAACGACCTCATTTTCCTATTAAAAGACCCACGTGCATGACTTATTAAAAAGACCCACGTGCATGACTTATTAAAAGAAGCTTCCAAAATCACGTGCGAGTTAAATCAGCTTTCATTATACTTCTCGATTATTGAAGATGATGAACTGTTAAAAGACATCATTCTTTGAATCCTTATAAAATATTAGAAACGAGTGATGTAACCCGCGCAATGCAGCGAGCCGGTTGAAATCTGCAAGACTCGATTTTGATGACTTGAATATTAGTAATCACCCCGTGACAAAAATCATGTCGAAACATTAGAAAAATAAGCATGTGATTAGCTTTGATGACTTGAATGTGTGCGCTTCACTACTTGTATTATTATGTACAACTTGTTATTGAATGAAATTTACGTTGAAATGTGAAATAACCACGTCATAATAATACATTTATTAAAACATCAAACTTTAAAAGCTATAAGATAAAAATAAAAACAAAAAGTCCATATCAATTGTTTTTTTAATACATTGTAAGTATTAAATGATTGTAAAAAAATATTTTAAAAGTTGATGTGTAAGAAACTAAAAATATAAGTATTTTAAACTTTGCAAAATTAATTAGTCAAATTATTCATGGACCATAGGTTATAAAGGCAAACTAAATGAGTGCTCTAATAAAAAAATATTTTTGAGTGGGCTATAAAAAAGGAGTCACAACAAAAAAAAAAGGAAGCATAGAAACTTAACCTTGAATTCGAACCTAGGTGCACCGGGTAAAAACGCAACGAATCAACAACTTTTCTATGACCCCAACAATTGTTTTATTTCTATAGAGAACGTATATTGAAAACAAATAAAAAACAATTAACTTTAACTGACATGTAACTTAAATATATATATAACTAGGTTAATCAGGATTGAATAAATAAAATATTAAATAATTATTAATAAAAACTTATGCAATATAAAATCATATTTGAAGATAAAATATGATTATAATAACGTATAAATAATTACTTTAAATATAATATTTTAAAGTAAAATATAACTAAAATTATATATATGTATTTAAGAAATAAAACAATTATACTATTTTTAACTCTTTTATATAAATAGTTTCATTTTTAAACATTCTTTTTAAG